>VUQK01027116.1:19234-32040 GCA_015106715.1 Bujurquina vittata
GCCTCGGCTAGGAGCCGCACGGGGACCTAACATGCACTCCGAAGTGTCCGGCCGGGAAAAAAAACAAAAAAAAAAACAAAACCTGTGAGATCTATGCGGACCGCTCGCTCACTCGGCTTTACTTTACAGCTTCTCTTGTGGGACTCGCCGCCGACCACTCACTCTTTCTCAGTCTCCTTCACTCCCTCCCCCGTCGCCCTTCTCTTTCCATTCTCTCCATTTTTTTCCACCTAATTTTTTCCCTCTCTACCTCCCCACCACCCATCACATCCATCACTGGACTCTCATCCATCTGTTGTCTTTCCAGCGTATCCTGGCTTGTTATTGTTTTTCTTTTAGGCTTGGCAGGCCTCTATCCACGGAAGGTTTGCTGCCTGCTGACCAACGTTTCAAACTCTCGTATCAATTACAGAGCAGAGCTGGATAAATGCTGAAAGGTAAAATCTGGTATTTTTAACCCAGCGAATACCTCGCTCTTCCCCATTTATCCCTGATGAATGAGGGATATTTTATACTGTATGTGCTTGATCTACCTGGAGAAACACACACCTCATTTTTCTGTTTACTTTCACCTGACTTGGCTGTGTGATCATGGGATGCCGTCCTGGCTCCAGTCCCAGAACCTGCGCATTCATCTGGTCTGGGTGCTAATTTGTGTGTTTCATGCCTGTACTCACAAGCTTGTTTGCACACTCCGTTCCACCTGGGCTTGTTTTGGCGTCCTGTCAAAACCCAGGCCAGCGGAACAAACAGCATCTGAAAAAAATACCCATGCATGTTTAATTATGACAGGACACTTTCTCCCCCCATTCTCTCCACAGACCTCCCCTCTGAGAGGATGCACCCCCTTGAAACCCCGCTTATTGTCGCCTTTTTTGAAGTATGGCAAAGAAAAAAAAGCTATAAATATTTAAAATGCTTGCTGCCATCCCCTCATACACACAGACTCACACACATGTAAACACGTCTCTTCTTAATCCAGCTCGGATTTGCACTTTAATATGAAGCGTTATGCTGCTATTGCTGAAACATTTACATTTTAGTTACATAAAGAAATTTTTATCTGACTGGATCAAACTGTTTCTAAGCTGATGAAGGAGATTTTTCCATTTGTTGCGTTTAAACCAGAAACCGTTTAAGGTCCTGGTTCCTCGTAAAAAGACAGAATGTGTGAACGATGACTTTATTAATTAAACAAGGAAACTATCACAAAAAAGTCCATAAAGAAACAATGTTATAATTACATCACAGTTTCTGTGTTCGCACACTGGCCTTGGATAAAGTGTTGGACAGGACCTCACACTCAGAGACGGCTCTTCAGTTAAATACCACCAAGTTCCATCCTTACGTTATGTTATGTTATGTTATGTTATGTTATGTTATGTTATGTTATGTTATGTTATAAACTTTACACTGGGATGATGCATCCTGTGCTGTGTAAAGTCATGAAAACACCAGTTTTCATCGTGCTGATGCTGTAATGATGCTGGATTACCACATTCACTGGAACTAAATGAAAGCTGCTCAGGGGTGGATAAACTGATGAAGTTAGCTCCGCCTCCTGCTTGAGGTGTTCTGCACCCTAGGACCCATTGAGCATGCGCACCCAGAAAACACGTCTGAAACAGCGGCATCATCTCCCCGTAGGCAGATGGCAGTAGTTATTCCAGTAGTAGAATCGTGGTTCTGTAAATCCGTCTCCTAAAGAGCAACAAATATTTGAGATTATTGCAATGAAGAATAAGGTTTTAATGCCAGTGGCAGTGAGATGAGAAATCTTTCTAATTTTTATGCTGATCATTTTGTTTCATTCTGTTCCTATCGATAAAAGTCTAGGACGGACAGCCAGGCAAAAAAAAAAAAATACACACAGCCGAGGGGAACCTTGTGTTTACGAAATCTCTGCAGCTTTCATTTTGGAACAATTTTTGATCAAGAGCAGCCGCTGAGAAAAAAAAACAGATGACTGGGATCAGGACTGGGGTCCTTCTCAGACCATTCGTGACCAAGACTTAGGCCAGCCAAGCCGGCTGACTCCTCGTTGGCTCTGTGCACGTATAGATTCACTTAAAGTGGCCATCAACAATCTCACCCGCGCCACAACAAACACCCACTTTCATTGGGCTAATTAACAGGCAGGTTTTGTTAGTGGCCTGGTAGAAATACTGCTGGCTTTGCCGAATCTCGCGGCGACGCTATCAGCTCCCAGAAACACCATCTTCATCCAGATTTGCTTTTTATTCCCCCTCATGTTTACCGTGTGGTAAACTCAGTCTGCCATCATTATTTACAGCTGTTGTTTGGGGCAGAATCGCGTGATGAGTTCAGGTGTTGTAGTAACACTGTCGCTGTTACCGAGTTTTTCTTAACTAACCTTCAGAGCAGGAATGAGGTTGCATCGAGTGTTTTTCCTGCCTGATACTGGAGCATTCTTCACTTTACACACTTCATGAAAACTGCACGTTTAAATAAAAAAAAAGAGCCCGTTTCAAGCCATAAAAATACTTTTTGTCTTGTTCCTAGCGTTTACAGAGACGTTCACGGTGCGAGGTGAACGTTTCCTTCGCAGCAAAAGCAAAGACTTTGTTTCGTGTTCTCGTGTCAGTTTGAACAACTGTTCCTGTAAATGTTGTTTTTATTGTTTGAGGGGGAGAATTTGAATTTGGAGGCGATGTAAACTTCCAGTGCTCAGCACTTATAAAACTGAGGTGAAACAATGGAGTCATCAGAGGGAAAGCGGGAGGCTTGTTTTCTCACAGGCCTGACCTCTTTTTCTGACGTGTCACATTACGCCTCTACCCAACGTGTCTCCTTTGCATACAAAAGGTCAGAAAGATAAATCAAAATCCGCATGCATGACTTACCCGATTCATCACAGCGCTGAGGGTCAAAGTGCTCGCTGTAATCAGATTTCTATCCCCCCCACCCCCCACACACACACAAATATGAGATGAATTGTCTTTGTTAGCAAATTGCATCCGTGGAAATGGAGGCTGTGTGCAAACACTCTTCTAATTAAAGCGTTCATTGAAGGCACGTCCATGCTTTCTTTAAAAAAAAAGACATTTTATTTTGTTCTAATACTTTTACACTTTGAGTGTGAGGAAGGAGACTAATTTACCCCTCGAGGTCCCAGAGATGTTTATCGGCTTAGTGACACTTTTGCTTGTTAGATAATCCGCGATGATGCAAGACTCTGAAATCAGATTCTCTCCCAGCTAGAGGAGCTCCAGTTTGAATGTGGGCCTGTGAGGGCTTTAGCTCCATCTCAGTGTTCCCTCCACCCCTGCTGAGACATTAATTAAGGCTCCTTTCAGCTCCTTTTTTCAGCAGTTGCCCCTGTAATGCTCTTGTTCGGTTAAAACCTGCGCACGCAGGTGCCCCCGTCATCCAGCAACAAGCTCCTTAATTAACTTGAAGTTGTAACAAATGGCTCCACATTTTTCTCTACCTTTTTGCTCTTCCTGTCTCTTTGTCTTTGTTTCCCTCTCTCTGAGTTTCTTCAGCTGAACAAACTAAATGAAAAGAAGGTAGGTGCCTCTTTAACCCGACACCTTTCCTCCATGAAGCGTTTGTCTTCCTCTCTCTGGAGTCTGTCATCTCTCATCTGGAGAACACGCAGAGGTTCAGGAAGGAGAGGAGCGCTGCCATCGAAGCGGGCGTCACGCCTCTCCCACACGCCGCTAATTAGAGTTAATTATTAATACACTTTGATTTAGCCTTGCTCCCCCACCATCAGGTGCCAAAGTATATTCTGCATGTTTTTTTTCTAAATGAAAGGAGTGAGGCAAATTGATTGATACAGTAAGTTTTTTTTTTCTTACCTTGCAACTTAAATCAAAGGGCCTGCCAGTTTAATTGAAGGTAAGAGAGTGTTTGAAAGTAGATGTTAAAAGGAATTAGAAGTTGAAAGGCTGCAATGATTCAGTGGCAAAGTTTATAACAAGCAGACATGTTGTGTTGTCTGTCAGTCGGATGTTTTGGACACTTGGAATCGTGTCCGGACTGAACACTGCCTTCAGCTTTATGAATACTTTCATTGCAGTATTTAGCAGTACTGTTTATAGACGCAGCAAAAATAGTTTGACTGTTTTCTAATCCACCATCAACACTGTTGGATCTTCTGTCTTTGCCTGCTCCCTTTAGCACTCGCCACTGTGCATCGTCTGCCTCCATCTCACATCCCAGCATCCTCCTCTGTCCCCGCAGTTCTCCTTCATGTCACTACATCCATAAATCTTCTCTGTGATCTTCCTCTTTTCCTCCTCCTTGGAAGCTCCATAATGAACATCCAAACTATCTCAGCCTCGCTCCTCCAACTGTGTCTCCAAACTGCTCGGCCTGAGATGTCCTTCTGATCCACTCCCAGCAAAAACCTCTGCAGCTCGGCCTCCCGTCTTTGTGTCAGAGCCTCTGTCTCCAGACCATCACAGCAGCTCTCACTACCATCCTGTAAACCTTCCCTTTCACTCTGACACTCGTCTCCACCTGCTCCACCCTGCTGCACTCTCTTCTTTATTATTGGATGGTTGACCTCAAGTATTTAAACTCATCCACCTTCACTGCCTGTACTCCTCTCCCCTTTACCATTACCCCCCCCCCCCCCACACACACACACACACACACAAACACACATCCTCTTCTCTCCAGAGCATACCTCCACCTCTCCAGGCTCTCCTTCACTTGCTCCCGACGGGCTCAGAGTCGGTCCCTGATGTTATCCTGCTGTTATCCTGGGGGTGGATCAGCAGCAATGGATAACTACTTTTTCATTTTAATTTGCTTCACTTGGTCTACAGTACTGGCAAAGTCATGGAAACACCCCGTTGTAATTCTACTGTGTACCTGCATGTACCTGTGAACTTAGCGACTCGGCCTGTAACCAGTTAATATTTCCCGACTCTGTCTCCAGAACGTGCCCAGCATCCGGCTCACTAACATCCGTCAGGCTGAACTGCAGCTCGCCTCCTTGGTGCCGTGGGGGGTGCTCTGCTCAGCTTCAGCAGCAAGTCAACACACATTATTACACACCAGCACAATTTAGATTTGACTGTGAAGTTTTTTTTTTTTAACACATGCATTTGGAAACTTGAACTTCTCCACATTGTGAAGCGCCTTCTTTGCTCACTGCTGGCTCGTGGCAAGAGGGTGTATGAGAGACGCGCAGATGCTGTGATTGGATCAGAGATTTTCTATTTAAGGAAACATGGTCACGTGTCAGTGCTTAAGTCTGAAGCCGTAAACACGAAATAACTGATGCAAAATTACTGTAATGTTCTAAAGTCATCAGCGTTCAATTAGAAGTGCCATCAAAATAAACTGAATACTCCATAAAAACATGTGAGCCGCCTCCTTCACACTCATGAGCTAATGTGAGAGCACCAAGGCTTTGCATGCTAACCTTCCTGCAGATGCTGTGTTTCAGTTTAGTGGAGTTTAAGAAGGACACGTGTGATTATTCATCATGAACACATCAAAGATGTTCAGTAACCTCCTGGATGCAGAGAGGAGAGAAACGTGGAGCATCTGAAGGAGAATAAAGAACCAAATGTTCATTTTGAAGTTTTCTCTTTAACACCCCAGCACGGCTCCCACCCTGCAGCAAAAGGCATGCTTTAATAACACCTGAGTGACTCGTCCATTAAATTACTCCGGCCTCTCTGCCGATCCCGTCGTATTCCCGGTTTGGAGGGTGGAGGGGGGCTGAGTTGCCTCGGACTCTGTAGCTCATCGCCGGGGCCAGCGATAATACCCCTGGACCCGTGGCTGCCGTGTGCACGGCTTTGGCGTCCATGAAATAGAATCATCACCCCTCGTAACAACACAAATAAATCCTCCCTCCCGCTCTGTTTTGATATGTAACGAGTCGTTGTTTCCCTCTTCTGAGATCTTGTTATATGGCGTATCAGTGATGTGTCTCTCGGCAGCCACGGTTCATCTGTCAAACTGGATTTTCCCACCTCAAAATAATGATCCCATGCTGCACCAAGGGCCCCGCTAAAGTATCTGCTTATTTAAGATGGCTTTGCACCATCGTTCCATGTAGGTAACACCTGGCCCCCAGGAGCTGTCTGCAGAGGGTTACAAGTGGAGAGGCCCCTGACAGTGATGGAGACACAAACAAGCATAATATCAAGAGATGGCGGGTTTTGCAGTGTGTGAGTAATGCTGTGGCTATTGTCTGTGGATCTCCACCAATGATGGATGCCATAAAAATATATACCATACTTAGGAGCAGTGTGGGCTCAAGAAAGGCTGAAGAAGAGCAGATGGAGGAATTCAAAAGCAGGGCTTCTCTGCAACATGTATGACAGACATTTCTTTGATACCATAAAATAAATTAAGACGAAAAAGCTTCATTTTTACAGCCTACACGTTTCCATTTGTTAACACTGATTACTTCCAGGTGATAATACTGTAAATATCAAATAATAAGAACACAGGTTTGAGAAGAGCGGTCTCATAATAGGTCAGCGTGATGTCGTCCACCTGTATTGTAGTGATTTGGGAACACGATGAATACAAAACAGCATCTTTGAGTGCACTACAGCTTTCTAATACACGCTCATTATGTACACGTTGCATCGTGTACATAATGCAACGTGTGATGATGCAGTGGTTCGGTGATGGTTCGGTTTGATCACTCAGGAAAGAATCACAGCAGTGAGGCGGCGTTGTGGAGATGTGAGCACTGAACTTGCAGTCGTGTTGTCTTTGAGACGGTTGCTTCAAAGAAAGATGACCTGCAGTCAGTTGCTGTCTTCAAAGTCACTTTGCTGCAAGATGGTGATAAAATGGCAATGAGATGGAGTCGGTCTGCTGTCTGTTAGCTATTGAATCAGGTCACATTGGCAGTTACATGCAATCTGTCAGAATACCATGATCAACCGCAATAAATCTGTAAAAACTACAAATCTGTTGATGTCTGCATGCACACAATATACATTAAAGTAAATTGTGTGCAGCCAGAACCTCAAATTCCTCCATAAACAGTGACGTAGTTGCTGCAGGGCAGCAAAATCATAAAAATATAACCAGAAAGCAACCATTATACAGTCAGATGATCCCCTATGAGCAAACACTCGGCACCAGTGAAGAGAAAGAACTCCCTTTAAACAGGAAGAAACCTGCATTTCCTGCCTGAGTCAGCATCTGCCTGAGGCTTAATACTGAGATAACAAGTGAATTATATACAAATTCACACCATGCACCACAACCACCTGGCAACCAGTTGAGTCAAATCCCCTACTGCAAGGAGATGCGTTGCAGACAAGTTGCACTCATCGCAAACTGACTTAGATTGCAGCAAGTTGGCGATTTGTCAGCAAATATTTGCAAACCTTCACCAATCTGTCTGAGCGCGACTTCAGCCAGTCTGAGTTCAGTCTGAGTAGTTCAATTGCCTTCCAGCAGGAAATCTGTGCAATCATTGGTGCATTTAAATGCGAGCACCAAAAACCAGAAAGGAAAAAAAATCAATGCCATCACTGAGCAACCCCAAATTCTTTAGTTGAAAGGATGTTACTGTGTGCTTCATTGTCACAGTATATTTTCCACTGATCTGAAATAAATCTGTAGATATCATCAGACACGAAGACAGTCACCGAGGGGTCAGGCTGGAATGAGCCGGACCAGCCTCACTAGTGTCCCATAGCAAAGGAAGCCTTGTGTGTACCTGTGGGGGACAGCGAATGTCAGTTGATGTCAGTTATTCATAAAAATATCACGAATCACATGAAACTCTTGAAGATGTGTATGTACTTAGAACCATTTTTTCTGTGGTTTTTCTTTTACAGCTTACAGAAACCAAGAAGTTGCACTAATGTTGCACCAGGTACAACAAAGCAGTAACAGCTGTCTCATGTTGTTTCCTCTCATGGTCCAGTAGTTGGACATCACAGATATCCCAAAACACTACTGCAGTAACTGATTTGCGGGACCATCAATAATTTTCATGCTTCCTGATGAAGTGCACCACAATACCTACAGTACTACAGTAAAAGTATCTGTCAAGTATGCATTATAGATGATAATTTTCCATGAAGCAGGCTGTATAGCCAACGCCTCCTTGTAAGCGTCAAAGGAGCATGTCTGTACCCCAGCCTATAGTCTGTGCGTATCAAAGCCTTCACATCACCGAGTCATAGCTGATGGAAGAAACAGTCCGTAGATAAAATGCATTTTGCCACATTCAAAAAAAAGTTACCTGTTGTATGCATGAACCTTTAATCAAAACTATATTATTTGAGTGTTTAACAGCGGCTGCAGATCAATGGAAGGAGCTGCTTTGTTTTCGCTCTTGTAAAGGATGTTCGTGTCTTTCAGAGAGGCGCCTCCTGCATTTCCTTCAGCTTCTTCTGTGCATTTAACTGCTCTGTTTTAGAGAGCGAGGCAGCAGGGGGTCGAGTGTGAGGGCAGGTGAAAACAGTTGGTGCTGTAGTCTTGAGAAACAGCTTGCCCTTGATACCTGGCCTGTTCTTCATTGTACTGTCAGAGCCACAGAGGAAACCTCCCCGATGACCTGCCGAGGCCAGCGTAGCCCACCTCTCCATCCGCCAACCTGCGCGCCATCGTAATTGAGACAGTTTTTAAAACCTGCTGCATTCCCAAGATGCAACCTTGAGCCCATGTGAAATAATCAGAACATATTGGGAAGGTTTTCTTAACCCTAGCAGGAAGCTAAATTCAAAGGATCAGGTGAGAGGGGAAAGATGGTTCATATGTGAGGACCTGCTAAGACTTCCAGTAGCAGAACATTTGTTTGGGGGTGTTACCTTCCTTTAATATATTCTAATGATTTTACCTTCATGTGGCTCTTCTTACTCCCTGCTTTTTCCTTTTAGAGGGAAATGAAGGTGATGATTGGGCTTCATTAAAGAGGTAAATAAAGAGGGTAGTGCATGGCCCTGGCGCTTCATTTGTGTTGCTAATTGGCACGGCATGTGGGTTTGATGTGGAGCGCTGCAGAAAGGGAAGCCGTCCGGGGTGGGCCGAGCATGTGACCTGGAGCTTTGCCATCCCGCCGTGCAGCCCTCTATCGCTCTGCTCTCCCTGTGATCGTGCTGTGGGTCCCTGCATGTTTGTGTGCTTTGCTAAGTCAAGGTCTTCTCATTCATGTTAATGACTCCACTTGGATGTAAAAAATTAATTGATATTCTTACAAGCAAACACCTTCGGGCTCATTAATCAACGTGTCAGTTTCTCACTGCCATAAAAATGTGCTTTACAGGGTAATTAATTTCCTAATATCCTCCAGTCATCCTGAGTGCCCTCAACTTAAAATACTTGACATTTAGCCCTTCATATACAGCTCAGTGGCTCAGAGAGCTCTCAGAACGCAAAGCCAAACTAAGAACAAACATGCATTCTTGCAGCGATGCCCGTCTGACACAAACATCATTGGAAAAAATGCAGTTTTTCTTTTCCTGCTCCTGAGATGGACTTTAATCATTTCCACCAAATCTGTATTCATGTAGAGGGGCGACGCAGCTCTCGTTTCTGGGTTACATATGTACATTAACCCACGTCATTATATTAAAAATATACAAATGCATTCCCTTGATATGATGTCCAAGATACAAGACAGTCTTTTACTGTCAGGAGGCCGTAGCACAGACCTTTTGTTACACAGTAACAAATGATCCTGTTATCCTACAGAAGGTTTTTGATTAGGGGTATGAAAAATGACCAAAAGATCGGTATTGTTCCCAAAAATAACAGTTCTATGCCGGGGAGATTCAGCGTTTGAAACAAAGTGATCAAAATCAGATATCCTGCATTCAGTTCAGAACTCTGAAATATCCGTCTGAGGGAGTATGAATATTTGTATGAATATGAGAAGTGTGTAATTACAGGTATCAACCAAACACAGGCCAGAATGCATTTATTAATAACACCTCTGCATCATTTTCATTTCTGGAGACTTCCATATTAAACATCTTCTTTGTGGGAAGTTGTGCATGAAGCTGTTAAGAGCCATTCAGTGATACTTTTTTGGGAAGGATCTTTAAATTTTGAGCTCAGCAGGTGTATGAATCTAACTCCAAATACACTGAATCCTAAAATAGTGCAAAGTGACAGCATCTGCTGTTAGTGTCTTAATGCCAGCATCATCCACCATCCATTAGGCTCCACCCTAATCTGAGATAACAGTGATGAAATCACCATATACATACATATATGCATGGCGCTCACTTGATTGTTTCTCTTAAAGGGAATGAACCACAGACCACTCTGAGGTAGCGGCTGTAATTTAAGCCAGAAATTTCATTCTTTTATTTATTGACTCAATACAAAGTCTGCTGATGATCCAAACATTGAAAGCAACGGAATGGTATTCTTTCTAAACTTTGCTTTAAAAATAAGGATTTTATATATAAATATACAGAGAGGCCTCTAATCCTGAAAGGTTACTGCCAAAAACTGCTCTTCAGTTTTGGACACTGATGTAATGTCAGTGCAGAGACTTTCAGACATTCAGAGTGCCGGAGCTGATCCATTGCTGTCTTCAGAAGTCAATATCTTCTTTCCTGATGCTGAAACCAGAACTTAGACCAAGGATCAGTCCACAATTGGAGCGTTTGTATCCCCAGATGCATGCCTGTGTGTGCAGAACGGATATTTTTCTGGGAATAGTTGACTTCATTCGTGTGTGTGCGCATACATGTGGTTCTGTGGCGCGCCAGGCGTGGTGGCTTCTTCCCAGATGCTCGGCATCGTCGGCTGTTTTAATTGTCAGATAGCTGCAAATGTCAGCATCGGGGGGCAGAGGTTACAGCAGGAAAGTGTCATTACCAACGCCTAACAACCAACAACCAAGCCAGAAATATCAGTTCAATCACAGACTCACAAAGTGGCTTACATAAATGTGCATGAAGCTCAAAACGATGCAGATTTCAAAAAATATATAATATTAGACCAACCCTCTCTTTCCCTCCATTTATTCAGTTTAGGGCTTGGGAGGGGGGGACGCGCACTCCAGCCCCCCCCACCCCCCCACCCCCCACCCCCACCCCCGACTGCGCACACACATACACACACACACACACAGGCCGTCAGTCTGTCGCCGGGCACATTTAAAACCAGCAGAATCAGAATTAAAAAAGGTGCGATGGCTGTAACAAGATTGAGGCTGAGAGATAAAAATGTCCAATCCAAGGTGTGTCACTGGGAGAAAATGAGATTTTTATGAAGACGGCTCCGCATGAGGTTCCTCGGTGAAATCAAAGTTTTTCTCTTTGTGGTAAAAAAAAAATCAGTGTTTTTGTGACAGAAAGCAGGGGCAGCGTGATGCTCTGTGTGTATCATACATAACCCATCATCATCCCCACAGCACGCACACACACACTCAATGTCACTGTGGTCAAACATGCTGACCTCAGATCAGTTCATAGTGCTCTGTTAATAGAAGCTGCATGCTGGAACTTCAGCTCTGAGCGGTCAGAAGACAGACACAGATCCAGGACCAGCCGCCCGGCTTCTGGATGGAAATAATTGATGGATTCATCTATTCGAACATTAATGTGTAAAGCAAATGATTTTCTCAGTGCAGCTTGGCAAAGGTCAAGGTCAAACTGTCTTTAAGAAATAATCTGATTGTTTTGTCTCATTCAAATTCACTCAGCATTAAAGTCAGTTTGTTGTCAGTGTTTGCAGTTGTTGTTTGCTTGTGTTTCTGCAGCCGTTCACAGAGAAAAGGAAGCAATTGCAGACTTTTACGCAGAAATAATCCTAACTGTAACTTTATTGATATAATCCTTCTGTTCTGACGGTCCTGCATGAGCACACTCGAGAGCTTTTTTTCCAGCGCTCTTGATTCTTGTTGATGGCTCTGTGGTAAACCTTTTGGAAGGAAAGGCATTTATCTCCTCACGCTGCTGTAAATGCACTCGGCGCTGTCTCGTGTCCCACACAGCAGCAGACATCTTGCTGTGAACTTAACGATTCAGCACTCACACATCAGACTGAGAGGCAGGCGAGAACATCGCAATATTTGATTTCTCGTCATGCAGCTGAGCATAAATATCACTCTGGAAAATGTCCAATAAGTGATTTACAATCTGCAGCTCTTCATAGACTTTATATAGTTTTCCTTTTCAGATCAGCAGCTGCTGAGCAGATACATTGAAGCTGTGTGGAACTAACACTGCTTAATCATTCATGGTGGGCAGCATTTATGGCTGCAGCCCAGCATACTCTGCTTAAACTGAGTATAATAAAACTGCTAGTTATCCTTGTTAAACTTGATTACCTGTTTCACTCCAGGGGAATGTGGGATCTGTTGGAATATTTTTGTCTCAGCCAGTCTGGGAGGGTGATCAATACTGTTTTCATTTATTTATAGAGATATTCCAGACGTGTTTGTTCAGCTTAAACCGAGCACAAGCCAATCCTTTATTTTAAAAATGCATCACATGTCTGTTCACTGCCAAACTTCTCACTAAATGAACAGATAATTAGAGCCTGACTTGTCCTTCGGATCATTTTTCAGATGATTGAATGACTCCATCCGTGTTTGAGTCGTGACTCAGAAGTGCTAAAAAAGTGATCGCAGACCTTTTAAAATGTGCAGCACAGTTTGCAGGGCAGAAGCATCAATCCCAACGTTGCTGCTGACTGGAGCGACTGATACTGATTGCCTTTCTTTGTGGTGTATTTAAAAAAAGTTTCATGTCACAGCAACAAACACTCATTCATATAGACTGGATGGACTTGAAGGTCTGGTAGTGTTTCCTGTGTAATCAGATTCATGCCCCCCCCCCCCCCCCCCCCCCCCCCCCCCCACACTCTTTTCTCCTCTCCAACCC
>VUQK01027123.1:3150-29357 GCA_015106715.1 Bujurquina vittata
GTGTGTGTGTGTGTGTGTGTGTGTAAGCCATCACTCACCACCTTCTAACACTTTGCGCAGTGCTCAGAGTAACTTTAAAAGTGTCTTTTAAAGTCAAAATATCTTCTAAAAGGAGTATAAAAGCAGTCCTCCCCTGCAGACTAAGTGCTTTGCTGGATTCTCTCTCTGTCCTAGACTTATTAAAACAACATGACTCAATTATAGTCCCGACTTAAGTAATCATGTTTTATGGAAAAACCACTATTATTATGTATGTCTGGCTGACTACTAACTCTATGGAGGAAGTCTGTCTTGCAGGTTTCACTTAAGATGTGCATTGATTTGTGCTCAGAAGCTCTCAAGCGTGCACAGGCCTACATTACTGTCTTAAATGTCTATACACACACGGTGGAGACCGAACACAAAGCAGCCCGCACCCAACTTTGATCTCTGTTGTGATGGCAGAGTGCTGAAATAATGAAATCATAATAACAGAGTACCACAACTGATGCCGCGACATGTTCATTCAGGCATAAAGATTAAAAGAGATGCTTTTGAAAAAAAAATTTCTTAACAAGCACGGCCGATGAAGGAAGATCATTTTTGATCTAAGAAAATATTAACAAACATCTCGGATGCTCTTTGAAGAGTCGCTTGACAATATGGAAAATTATCTTTGCTTTCATGTAGAAAGTTTTACAAGTGCATTTTTAAAAAATGAGAAGCAAGTACACTGTCATGTCTGAGCATGAGCACTGAGGAGGTTAGCTTAGATTTACCTGCACATTTAAGTTTAACACAGTCTGTCTTGCTTGCTTTATGCGGTCACTAAATAAATGGTCTCCACCTGACCCTCAAATGAACTTTGACCTCCACCATAGGATGCGAAACGGACCCTTTCTGTTTTCCCCGTAATGACCAAATGCCTCACCCTAACAAAGAGGTGACACACCCTCTAAAACACATGTGTGCCTTGTGAAAACGAAGGCTTGCCTGATGCGGATGGTACATACATATTGGCACATGTGCAGGAGCTCTGCTGATGCTTTGGGTCATATTTATTCTTGGCACAGGGGTTCAGGGAAAGCGTTCTGGGGCTGTTTTAGTCAGAAAATGGTCCGAGAGCCAAGCTCCTTTAGCAGGACCAGATGTTTTAGTTTGTATATACAGACACAAACTTTGAGTTCAGGATTGTGGTTCATTGAAATTATCATATTCAGAAATATAGACTGTGATCACGCAAAGGTCGCTGGCCTCTCAGAGACACCTGATACTACTTTGAAATTGCTTCAGTGCAAGAGGGGAGACACATGTATGCTAATTAAAAATCAGAGGTCGGAGTGCAGAATTTCACATCATTATGGCAACTTGGTGAACTTTGCTTCACAATAATCAGTCCCATCAGAAGACTAAACATTCAGAAGAAAGTTCCCAACAGATTCTAAATGTGGGTCCGGACAGCAGGTCACCTCCTATTGTCAGCGCTCAGATTAAACAGAGTGCGTGACAAAGTTTGTATCCGGAGGATGTTAACATTATCAAACAATGATAGCATTTCTGCAGACTTCCATGTCATGACAAAAGCTTTGTGTTTTTTCCTTTTTTTTGGGGGGGGTCAAAGTATTTTTAGTAAAAAGAAATGTGCGAATAATAAAAAGAGAGTGCAAAAGCAAAAGCTGTGCAAAACCTGATAAATAAAAAAGAGGAAACAGCATTTCCTGAGTTATGGTCATTCACTAATTCAGTTCAGATGAGTTAACAGATGAGAAGTTTGATAATTCCTGTCTTCAGCCAGCACCTGATTGCACAGCACAAAGGCTCAAGAAACAGCTGAACACCAAGCTCACTTTCTCCCACATTTTTAGAAATATATTAGTTATTCTGTATAAAAATGGCATCTGAGGATTATCACAAATTAACACAGAATACTAGGTGTCACCGATCACACCTTCAATCAGCTTATTGATTAAACAGCAAAATGACCCCCCCCCCTCTTCCAGCAGCATAATTTGTGCTCTAATGTAACCAGATTGAATATGTGGTGGTAGTCTAGTTTCTTTAGCTTTAACGGTGCTCTCTGGACTTTCCCAGAGCTGGTAGGAAAGTCACTTGATCCCCCCCCATGTTGAGATGCTGAAATTTAAAGCTGAAATAAAGATGTTTAGTGGCTGTTAAAAACGGTGTGTGGGGGTAATTTATTCAACCTTCAAATTTGCATTAAAGCTTATAGTTATGCAGCTGCTCTGAGAAGCAGGCCTGTAAGATGACCCCTAGGCATTACCACAGCTAATCTGAGTCACTGAACTCTCAACTGTCTCTGTGTGGTAGGCTAGCAACATGGCTTAGTTAGACCTACAGACTTCCAAAAAAGCTGTGTTACACTTTTTTCATGTAGTTTTAGCTGAATATTTAGCTCTCCATCGTTTTGTCTAAACACAGTCACATGAGCCTCCAGAAAACCCCAGATGGTGAAGGCTCATATGACAAACTCAAGGTTTCAAAATGGGTTAGGTGATGTTGGCTATGACTATTTTTAACATACGGTCTATTGTTTTTATTGAGTGGAATATCTAAACCATCCATTTTCTTCTGCTCATCCTGGGCCGGGTTGCGCGGGCAGCAGCCTAAGCAGAAAAGCCCGGCTCATTCCCAGGCCGAGGTGTTCCCTGGCCACCCGAGAGATATAATCTCACCAGAATTTCTAATATAACTAAACCAAAGATTAAATTTTTTTTCAAACTGATTTCCACAAAAATCAACCTCACACATATTCCATCACAAGGATTTCCTCTAGAATTGAAATAAAGTTGGAAATGAACCGATTTACTAGGCGCTTTTCTAATCCTATTAACCTCTCAAAGCATTTTTGACTAAAGACACACTCACCCACACATTCATGCGTTTGGACTGGAAGCTGGAAGAAGCCAGTGCAGGCACAGGGAGCACATGCAAACTCCACACAGAGAGGCCCCAGCCGACGAGGGGATTTGAACCAAGAACCTTCCAGCTGTGAGGCAGCGGTGTGCTTGAACACCGTCCTGCTGCACTGCATGTAATGACAGCAACATCTGATCTAACTGCTAATGCTTAAATGATTATGAAGTGACGCAAATCTTTAATCCCTCAAATTATCTTTGCTCGTTTTCTCTCTTAGCCTCTGACTTCACTCGACTTGGTTTCCTTGAGACACACTGCACACAATTCACCCTGTGCTGGCTGAGGTGATGTATTCTTTTCATGTACAGAGGAAGTGTAATATCCTGTTCCTGCATGAGCTCTAATACCACACTGAGGCAGCGTGGCCCCCGGCCTTTCGGGGGGCTGAATGCTCCTGAAACTAAACTACAGGCCTTTTGAGACTGTGATATATGAGGTGGCTCTCTGTCTGTGCTTTAGACTCTGCCTCTTAGCGCTTCAGTAAAAGCCTTGCCTAATGGAGCACAGGACGGTATGGTTCTCATTTCAGTGGCAAATGTACCCTGTGGCGGAGGCTCATGCACTTTAATCGAAGTCATTGTTGTGAAACTCAGCTTTCAATGAGATCCACACATTGTTTGCCACATAAAAAAGTTTGCTCTGGCATCAGTGTCTGACATGTGTGGCAGTAATTTGCAGTGAGGATAGAATTAAAGTAATCTAATATGAATGAACAACAAATCACTCAAACAGGTTCGAATTGTTGTCTTGTTTGAAGGCAGTTGTGTGTTGCCAGGTAGGGTTTGTACTTTTGTTGAAACTTACAGCTTCTTTTTATTTTTGGACATTCTGCTGTAGTAAAATTCCCAAAAAGCACGGGAGAAACTTCTCTTTTCTCGCCAACCTTAACAGTTTTGTGAAAAACTAGAACATCAAATGCAAAGGAGAGTAGAAAAAAGTGCATGTAAATAGTCCATGTAGTATTTTGCTGAAGTGGCTTCTTTCTCTTTGTAGTACTTCAGGTAAACCTTCCTCCGTACAGCTTGGGAAGATTTGACCTATTATTTTTGGCAAGCAAAAAAACAAAAACAAAACACACGCAAACACCTGAGCAGAGTCGGTGGGAGGTCCACCTGTATGTCCCAGCAGGAGGAAGAGCGCTGGCCGGTGAGTCCTCCTCCTTTCTGCACCGTCACTCGTTTCCCTGGAAGCCGAGAGAAACCAGTCGGACGTCCTCTGCGCGTCGGGTTCACACATCGCGGGATTCAGACGCACACCGGAGGAATGCGTGGCAAAAGTCGGTGTTTATTTGGACTTTTGGATGGGAGAAGTTTCTTTTAACGAGTGCGTTTTTTTTTTAAATATCGCGAATCTCCGGAGCCGATAAAAAGCCCTTGAAATGTCTCACCAGCAGCGGCTTGTCCAGCTCTCCGCGGCGTCGCTGGCTGTAGTTTTCTGCCCGGACGAGGAGAGCGCCGGCGCAGGCAAACTCAACGCCAACGCGAGTGGTCAGGAGATTTTCGAGGACTTCAAAGCGCAAAACTCGCGCAGTTTCTGGAATAAGAGACTGGTCAGGGCTATAGCTGAAGTGCACTTTCAGGGATGGATGGAAAACTTGGTGCTTTTCATTCAAGGCAACTCAAACAACCTGGAGGTGCTGAGGGAAGCGTGGATGCGCAGGGCTCTGAGGTCACCGAAGGGATTTATCATTAAAGCTGTCGGTATGTGAATGAAATGTCCCCTAATCGTATTTTAAAGTATGAAGGAACTTTTCAAACGACGGTCCGTGCAGCAGAACGCGTGTGCAAGCCAGTTTGCATTTGCAATGCAAATAAGGTGTTAGGACTCAATCAGCACAGTGAACATACTACTCATGTAATAGCACAAGGTGTTATTTTCTTTACAGGGACTCCTATTGTAATCCTACCACCACCAACACGTTTACCACTCTGGGAGAAATGCGTGAAAGCTCTAAACTGTCACTGCTTCACTCTTTCTTCTCCTCAGTTTTTTCTTCTTCTCGTTGACCTCAAACTGTAGCAGTAGAAGTGAAATTGACATTATTTTAGGATTATTTTAGGATTTGCAAAACAAGTGACACCAAGAAAGACTAAAATGTTACACAATTTCACCTGTTTTAGAACTTGTAAAGAGACCAAAGTGAAGTGTTGCCGGCTTCCCTCCTTCCATCACTGCTGAAGCCACATCTGCTCAGTGTGCTTGAAGGATTATGTTTCTAATGAACCCCTCAAACCCCTCAGTCTGAGAGGACTGCACGCCAAATCCTTCCCTCCTCTGTTATTGACACAGTGATATGTTTACCCCTGCTTGTTAACAAACCTCCCTGTAATTGCTCCTAATTGCCCCTCTTCTCCGGCTGTGCTTTAGAGCGGCATATAGTGACACAGAAACAATGGAAATGGGACGGAAACCTTTCTGCAGCCTCCTATAGCATGATCTCATGGGCTGTAAATGTCTGACAGCACCGACCCCTGGAGAAAATGACAAACTCCTATGGATTTAAGAGCTAATGGCAATATTCCTAAAAGATACGCTCACATTTGTTTGTTTTTTCTTACTTCAAACTGTGACTTGTTGCAATTAAAATGTGTGGGAACTAATACTTTCCCCGGTAGTTACGCAGTTACTACATAAAAAATCTGAAAAGGGTGTAGAAGGCGTTTCCAAATCTTGGAACAGAGGGCTGTTCTTGGTTGTCCAGGCAGTGTCTCAGCAACACGCACATTAGCTCTGAGCGACCTCCTGGCTGCTCGCAGCTTCACAGTCTGTCTTCAGAGCAGTGTCTTTTGTCTGGATGTGCGCTTTGCTCCTGTCTACCTGCTGACTTTGTATCAGTCTGTCAGCTCTGCGAGACTGAGCAGTGCACAGACAAGCAAATGAAGGAATGTGAAGGGGAGGAAGAGACCACACAGGGGGAGACCCCAGGAGGGCGTGGAGTGACTGAGGGGGAGAGGGTGGAGGCTGACATGCCATCCCACTGTGCGACCCTTTCTGGCCCTGAGCTTCGACTGAGCAGACAAACAAGCACCACATGGGCCAAAGTGGACGGTGCACCCATTGTTATGCACGGAGTCTGCTCTAAGGTGTACACATTCGTGCATGAGCTCACATTTGAGTGTTTGAGTGCTTCACAACAGAAACTTGTAAGCAAACACATCTATGAGTGTGGAAACGCCACCTCCCTCTCCTTAACAAATCCTTCTCCTCGCACCGCAGCAATTTGTATGGAAATCAGCGCTGGCGGGCTGTCAGAGCCTGCTTTACGGTCTTCTCTGAGAACTGGTCAGCAGTGAATCACTGAGCGACTGCCTGCCGACCACAGCCGCTTTTCTGTTACCCAGGATTAATGTCCCTCCGTTTCATGGCCAGTGAGGGACTGTGGAAGTCAGACTCCCAGATTGATATCAGGCATGGACTTAAGGCCTTGACATTGTCGTGATATAAATATGTCAGCTAGAAAACAGAAATGTTTTGAGTTATGGGCTACAGTGAATTTCAAATAGCCCTATTTCCTTTCTAAGGTCAGAAGAAGGTTGAGACATGACTTTATTGCAGTGAGGAAGTTTTTTTTTGTTTTTTTTTACAGAACGCATAATTTAAGTGATGCTCAGATGAAGCTAACCAGATGTGGGTAAAGTTAGTTAACAATGTCTAAAAAGAGACACGGATGAGATAACCCACTTTAACTAATTTGTGCAAACTCCTTGCTGATTCTGTCCAGTTATCTGTGCTGGTTGTCTGATTGCAGACAGATTGCTTTGTGGTCATCACCCTTCCTTCTGAAGGAAGATACACAGGAAAGGAGGCGTGCCAGAAGCAGGGAGGCTTGGCGGAGGAAAGGGATTGTGGTGAGGTTAGGCCGAGGTAAACAATCAGTGTGAGAAGTTGGTATGAACTTGCCTTGTTGTTATTATTGTGAGAAACGGGCCCCAGTGGGACCGGGGTTCTCTGCGTCAACTAATTCATGTCTGCAGGCTGTTTTCTTATTCTTCATCCTCCTGTGGGGTAATACCACTGTAAAACCATCTCACTTATGATCAGTGTGAGTAGAGACGACATCCTTTCTACAGACAGGATGTGCAGTTACAGGACCAGTACAGTATTATATGAAAAAGTATGAAAAAGTTTTAGTAAGCTTAATGGAACACCCTGTGATTGGTGGTGGAAACCACACCCAGCTTATGTATGGTGCTTTATCCAGGTGTTAGGTATGTAACAATCAGCTTGTTTTTTTATGAGATTGTTTACTTGCAATCAATGAATTGTCTTCAAGGAACATGTCTACTCTGCATTAAATGTGCTTGTTCTCTTAGTTGCAGTGTCAGACGATTAGCTTTATAGTGTCTTCATGTTGCTTTAACTACAGTCGTTTAGCTAGATTTGCATAAAGACTTGAAGCACAAGCGCCTAGCTGACTGTCCAGATTAAACAACCAAGTGTATTCATTTGTGAAATTTGTGGGTGCTTGTTGGAATATTTTAAAACTTTAGCAAGGGCAGGCCTGCTCCTCCACACTCTTGCTCCATAATTAAAAGTAAGAAAGTCGTATCTGGCGCTCAACAAAAGGGTAAAAAGGCATTCTTTCCAAAAAGTCCATCTGTTACTTTAATCCAATTTTAGCTTCTTATTCCACATAAAAAACATATTCCGAACATCTTGTCAGCAGACTTTAAAAAAGCTGCATATTTCCCCAAAGGCTTGAATTCTGAGTGGTGAACCACTCCAGCTCTCCCTTTGAAACCAGAGGCTCGATAATGACTGTTGGTTCTGCATTATTTAGAGTGTCACTTTTGTCCCTGCAGCAGGATGAGCATGTATCGACGAGCTGAAACATTTATATAGCGTAAGCCGCTGGTGTAATGAGGTGTTCGGTATCCTTTCTGCAGTCAGTCTCTGTAAGCTGCCCTTCGAAAGTTGACATGAACAAGTCTTCTCACCGTTGTCGCTGAAATCACAACTTTTGCAGGACACAGTGTATATGCCTCTCTCACTGTAACTCTTGGAGCACTGTGGGGCATGACTGTGCTGCTCCTTTTAAGCCAAGTTTCTTTATTTTTTAGGGTATGTTTGATTTAACTTGCCATACCATGAGGTGGTGAAGCATTCCTGAAATGCTTCATTTACTCTTGAGATCATTTCCTGAGCTTGCAGCTCAACAAGCTTCATTTCTGCTTTTTACTTTTCACTTGAAAGTTTTGTATTTTCACACCAGGGGTTTCTCTTTTCATGGGGGTATTTTGTCAGCGTCTCAAAGCGCTCCACTAATAGTCATAACTCTTCTTCGCTCACTGCAGTTCTGCTTACATCACAACATTTTACCAATTATTTTACAAATGTGTACTTGTGAATGGAAATGTCAACCCTTGGTACCCGCTGGAGCCTCCTGAAGCACGTCTAAATGCATGTCTTTATGACACGTCGTTTTATGATTCTTATGATTTATGAAGTGTCTTTAACTATCATCTGAGATGCCCTCCAAAAATATCAGTTAAAGATGATGCTTCTGCTCCCTTATTCCTAATCATGATATTTATCTGCAACTCAAAATATGTACTGCTGTTTTTCAGACTCAGTTGGATGACAGTGGTTGTGCTCTCACAAAAACAGAAGTGGTGTGTATTTAAAGGAAACCGTATACTAATCAGTTACTGCCCAGCTACGTGGATGTTGGAGGGCCTGACTTAAATGTTGGTTTGGTAGTTCAGAGAGACCTCATTCCACTCCCAATATGAGAGCTGAGGCATGTTGTAGGTGCTGTTTGGTGTATCTGTAATGAGTGACGAACTGGAGTATGGACAAATGAAAAGCCCATTAACATTCTGGGGCAATGGTGGTAGATGCATCCTTGAAGTGCCCTTCATTGATATTGATAAATAACTAGTTTAAGGGGAGATTAATCAAATTGCAACTTGAAAGTTGCCTCTGTGATTTATGCGCATGTTGAAGTTTTGAATTGCTTTTAAAAGTGCATTGTTAATGTAAGATCATTGGGCTGTAGCCTTATACAAGTTTCACTCTTATTGTATTTTACTTTGCTTTTCCCAAGGTTTTGTCTCTGCATTTATCTAGAATGTCATTTTCTTTTCTCTTTCCTGTGGCTGCAAAAATAACTTAGCAAATAATCCAGAAACCTTGACCTGTATTCTCAGAAGTGACCCTCCATGTGTGTCAGGGACTGCATGTGCATGCAACCCTGGCACATCATTTGTTTGCTACATCCTTTCCCATTAAGCAGGAAGCTAACCCCAGCGCGAATCAGGCATATCGGCCTCTGCATCGACCCAAACACTGGGCTCACCCGCAGCGGCTGAGTGGACCAATGCCAGTAATAATAGTTAAGGAGTTTCCTCTCTATCCCTGGGCTTATGCACCCTGTCAGTGACAGCTTAGGTTTCCCTCGGTGGAGTTATCTTTATTCACTCTCTGGTCAGACAAATGGGCCAGACTACATTGCATTAAAGTTGGTATTACTATTAATGTCCAGTTTCCTGACAGGATATTTTCTTTGCTTCATGTAGCAGTGATAAATGCAAAGGTATGCTAACATTGGTTCAGTAATAGTAAGGTGCTGTGTTAGTGTATTTCAAAAGTGAAGGATATTTCCAAGAAACCACGACAGAGCTGACCATTTTTAGGGCATTAAGGAGTGATGGATCACATGGCAGATAGTGGACAGGAGCTTTGCTCCAAAAACTGGGATAATAAACACAGGAATCTGCTGCACCTTCAGCTCAGTTTAAACAAGAGGAAATGGGTTTCATCTGCAACCAATGACTACTATCACTCATGATTAATGTGTGTGGATCTGCTGAAAACACTCCTCGATGCTGCGTATGTATGTTTTGGTGGTGGGGTGTCAGTGGAGAAATGCCACATGTATGTAATAGGAATGAAAATACGCAGAAGATAAACTGGAGATTTAGCGCCCCCCCCCCCTTTTTTTTTTTAGCCCTAAGCTTGGCACAGTGTCATAAAAATGCAGAGCAATATACTGTACATGTCTTTAAAATAAGTTATTACGAGTGTAAATGCTGAATAAAAAGAGGCCTAAGACTGAACCTTGGGGAACACCTTTTGTTAAACACAAAACAGACTGCATGTGGAACACTCTTTTCACAGTTCCAGGCAAATTAGTTGCCAAACCAGCCTCACACAGCTGGATCAGAGCCCAAAAGTCTGAAAAACATCTGTGAATCAGTAACTGAATCAGTTGCTAGTTAAGGATCAGCAAACACCACAGCAATGTCTTTGATTTTCTCCAGCAGAGGTTCAACATAAGGTAGTGGCTGAGGTGGTGCTATGTTTGTTTTGATGCAAAGCCAAACTGATACATGGAGAAGATAGGATTTCCCTTTTTCTTCCTACTGGCAAAACACAGGAAGCCATTCATGCCCTTCAATACAAAACAAAAAAAAGTATAATATTAGGAACTGAACTGTCTTTTTGCTTCTTAGTTACATTACTACCTTAGGGTTAAATGTGAGGGTTTTTTAAAAAATGTATTCCTATGCATTCCTCAGTGAGTGTGTTTACTTTGAGGGCAAGCTAATAAAATGGTCAGGCGAACATCTCGCTTAAGGACTGACTTTGTGTCTTATCTTGAAGAAATCAGCTCTTTAATTACAATATATGCATATATTCATCTTTTTTTTATCAGTCTCAAAATTAAATTACAAAATGATCCAGTGTATGTTTTTTCTTTGGTTCAGCTGTGCAGTCTGTAGCATTTTACACAAGCACTAATTCAGTAAAGGCTTTCATATTTGCATCAAGAAGCTTTTTGGAAACTGTGATTTATTCTTTCTTTTCTTTTTTGTAGGGTAATTATCACCTTTGCCAGCCTCGAATAGTTTAAAGGTATTTTTGGATGGTTTAGTGCTGTATTTGGTGCCATTATCAGCTGTAGTAAATTAGGACGGGCATGGTTTTGTGCCGCTCTGCAGGAGGAACCTAATAACCATCAGGCTAAACGGGTTCATAAAGAATGTCAGGAACACCCAGAGAACCCATTGGGTTCATACTACAAATATTATTGATAATCTTTTGAGGATAGTGTGCAATGCAATTTTAATGGAATTAAAAGCTTTGGAGGCTTTCTTGACTGGCAAGAAATAGATAAGAAAAAATAATTAAAACTTTTCGTTTTCATTGCAACAATATAGTATACGGGTAGATGTGTTTTATAAAATGTCTGACCTAGCTCTTTAACCCTGACGGTGTCATTTGCTCAAGAGAGTATGTCAGCTTATGTATAAATAATTGTAACCATTCTTCCGAGATGGCGGAAAGTCCGTTTTAAAGTGCGACAATAATGTCTGGAATGCTTCTTTAATTGTGCACTTTCTATTAAAAGGAAATGTAATAGTCTTGCCTTGAATGCCTCAGATGTGGGCTGGAACAAAGCCGAGATGAATAGTTTCTCAGGACATTGGGACCAGTTTGGCTTGAGACACTGCAGAGGACTAATTTTTATACATTAAAGAACAAAGGAAAGGTACCGCGGTACAGCAATGGATCTGGCAGACTCTGGGGGTAATGTTCATGTTCATGAAAGCAGACGAGAAACAGAAACGTTGCAGTGTGGTCCACTTAGTCTGAAGAGGTATGAAGTAAAAAGTCGAGAAAATAAAGCGTCTGCAAAGTTGTGCCTTAACTCTGTCTGGTGGCATTACCATGAACTGAAATCATGTTGCACTGAAGACGTTTTGCTTTAAAATACAGCCCTGTTTATTTTAGCATTCTTTCAGGTCTGCTGTTAAACACCTGGTCAGGTGTGTTTACCATTTCACAAGAACATGATGACGGGGTTTCTGCTCACTAGCTCAGTGCCAGGTCACTTTTATGAGCTGGATTGTTTTTCCAATTGTTCTTATTGTGAATCAGATGGTAAAAGCATTATTTAATATCATTACAGCTGCAAGGATTTGCAACCAAGATTTGTGGTGACCAACTATAGACCGCTGTAGAGCTTTTGAGCCCTCTGAATGACAGTTTGAGAAGCTTAGTCACGGCCTGTTTATGATTTCTTGCCAACATACATTAAATATCAAAGGACTGGTTTGGCAAACTGTGTCTCAAGGCCGTGGCTATTATAGAAGCAACACTTTGGCTGTTGTTTCTTCTTTTTCTTTGTCTCTGTATTGGATGTGGCAGGTCGCTGGCGCAGTAAAGGTTTCTATGGTGATGAGGATCAACACAAACCCAGCCTGGGTTTCTCTTCATGGTTTTAGCTGTTTTCTGCCGTCATGATGTGACTTTTATCTGTTTCAGTTGCTTGTTTTTAGATGTAGCAGTGCACATATGCCAACAATAGGCCCAAATGATCATTTTAATCGATCTAAAAAGACACTTTCTCAAGCGAAGAGGACACAGTCCAGATTTTACTCTTTTCCCTCCCACCTCGATGCCTCTCTTAATATTTAAACACCTGCACTCTGTGATGCTGAACCGTGAATTGGTCAGATTAAATATTTACCTAATGCACCTCGGGTTTGGGTAGAAATGCAGGGTTTATTGTTAGGAATCAATCAATAAAGCTGTAAACTTTCCATTGGCTCAGCCATTATGTTTTATTGGTTATTGATGTGTTAGATACAGGAAGCTCATGTACAGTAATTGTAAAGCAAATTCTACAACAATTTATTTTGCTCTACTTCTCAAAGGGCTTTCAGGGTGAAAGATCAGTGTTGCCACGCTGGGAGAGGCTTCGTTGCTGGGACATTTGGGCTGGGATTGCTTTCTGAAGGGATCTTTTCACTCAGTTTATTGGGCCATTTAACTGCAACGCCCACATCTGCGCTCTGATGGGAGCTAAAGTCACAAACTCATAAAGCATTTTAAAAAAGTGTAGTACACACTCAACACACTCACATATAAAGGAAGGAAGGAAGGCAAGGGTGGGGTCATTGAGGCCTGCTTTTCCAAAATCCCAAGGTCAAAGGTAACTGGTCATGGGATTGAGAGGGATTTAGGACAAAATGTTTGAAATTGTCTCATCAGAGACTTGACTGAATCTTACATGTATGGTTTGCAGCTTTTCTGAAGCACATAGTTTAAACTGACTCAGTTGAGGGGAAGATAAGGAGCAACTTTGGTCTGTTTGGGCAGGCCTTGAGCTCATGTTGAATGCAATGCAGTGTGTCTTTAATGAGGGAGAGAGAAGATTATCCTGTTTGCCTACTGGAGCCTACAAGATTAGACGATAGAAGAATGAGATAAGATGGTGGGCGTCTGTGAGTGGTATGTGTTCCTAGGGGGCTACTGAATGAGGGATTGTCTAAATCAAACCTAAAGTTTTAGTAAAATCTTACTTGCCGCAGCACAAAGGTGAAAGGTCAATATTAGTGTGCTTCTCAGCTCAAGGACAGAAAATGTTCAGGAGCGAAGGGACTGGTGCACACGGAGTAATTAGCAGTTGATGAACTGTGGAAACACACTGACATTTCAATCCTACTCTGTATTCATCTTATTACGCTCATGCAGCCCCCAGATTTTCAACAAAAACACTGATAACACAACAGCAGCAGTTGTATTACGTGCAGTCTGTCTGCACACACGCGGCAAGCGCAAAGAGGTGGCCCGGTTAATGTCCAAAGCAGCAGCTTTGGACATTAAAACCTTTACTGGGAACCAGCTGGAGGTCCTTCAACAACCACCTGATCAGCAAGTGTCAACGTGTGCTCCATCCACCTGAACAAGCTGAAATTTTAGTGTTGGAAGAAAAGTTGCTGCTTATATATTATGTACCAAACCATCCAATTGTTGTTCAGTCATTTCCCTAAAAGCTCCAGACATTCACTAAATGACGGCACTAGGGGAACAAGTCTAAAATCTTCGCATTTAGCCTCAGATTTCATGGTAATCCATTCAAGAGTTATTGAGATATTTCAGTCTAGACCTAAGTGGTGGTCCAACCACATCACCACAGTCCCAGCAACAGTGTGACTAATGGGCATACTGGATTTTAACCCTCTACAGCACACCATTTGCCCATGGTGATGTAAATATGTTTTAAGTGGTTTTCAGTTTTTTTTTCATAATTTGTTGACATTTTTGAAAGATTTTCTGATGTTTTAAATTCTGTTTAAACATCAGTTGTCTTTAAAACATTTTCTCTGTTGTTTTGTACAATGTTGCCCCAGTGAAAAAAATGTCCTGTAGTGGGGCTTTTGGCAATAAAATAGCCCAAAGTGAATCTAATGATGTTGAATAATTTTCAGCATGTACCATCAAACTGTGTGCAGTAGAGGGACGACCAATATTTCACATTAATGTGCAATCTGTTTATATTTACAGGAATCTCGTTCTGTTTTAAGGCATAAATTAAAGCCAGTACATCGCATGCTTTTTGTTAACAAGAGCTGGTAATGATCAGGGAACGGAAGACTTTGCTGGTTTTGCACTTCTTGGCAAAATATCATTAAATATTAAAATGTCAGCTAAATGGTTGAAATGTAAAATGATATACAAGCTGTTGTGAGGCTTTTTCATTTGTTTGTTTTGCTTCACTGTGTGTGTCCGAATATGAATGGTCTCTATTGTCTGCGCATAGTTGTGATTGTTTGCAGTTGCAGAAAGCAATGTGTTTAATCATGTTAGACCTGTATATTGCATTTTATTATCAAAGTGAGTTTCATAGAGATTGAGTGCCTCTAGCCCTTGAATTGTTCTGTAGATTTATGGGATGTCCACTGATTGGGAAGTCCATGAACAGCTCTGGGCTTTATGTTGCTGCTGGACTTTGAACGTCCCCTAATTGACTGAGTGTTATCGCACATAACTGGATGATTTTTGGCTTCTCTGTGTTCAGCAAATATAATTTAGAGATGGTTTGACGACAGTGTAATTTATGGAAGATCTGCAGTCTGTACTCCAGTGTGGTGCAGGATTTTATTCCAAGAGACTTAAGGTAATGCAATCACATGTGAAATGGGACTCAAGCGACTCTAAGGTCTGCTAACAACATGTGAGCCATGTGAATACATGTGGTATTGATCAGCGTCAGCAGCCAAAAGGACCCCTGTGGGGATAGAGGAGAGAAGGTCTCTGCCAGTCATCGCTGCAATATGAACAGTCAGCTTTAGATATTTTTCATTTTGTTCCCCAGGCAGCACTTTTATTCTCACATGGAAAACTTATGACACTGGAAGAATGTTTTTTTTTAGCTCTGCATGGGGCAAAAAGTGTAGTGTGGACTTTGTCGCTTTATTTTAATGTGGTACTGTTCATGAAAAAAACAACAGCAACAAAAAATCAAGTCAGTTATATAAAATCTCAATGATATTTTAATTTCAAGTTATTTTAATACAAACCAGCAAACGAGTTATGTATTACACCCATGATTCTCTCTGAGAAAGAAACTCCTGCTCCTATAGGAACAAGATAGAAAGGATAAATATAACAGTGCTTAAACTGTTTTTTTCTCTTTGCATATTTATATATGTAACTGTGCATCACAAGTCAATGCTTTACTTTAGTATTGTACTTCCAAAACATTGCAAGTTTCACAGACTCCAATATCATGACCCGGAGTATGGGCCAAGCTCTGAATGCACTGGAGCCGATATTTGGCATAATGCAATCTGGGAATTCATTGGCTAGTCTGCTAACTTCCCCTTTGGGGATTAACCCAGCGGACCATTCTGGGCCGTCTGTGCAGCAAGTAGTCCACGACTTCCATTCCTGCAGATGATGTTTATAAATCAAAAAGACTGATTCAATCCCAGTTGCTTTCATTCAGCTACAAAAATGAAAACCAACGTTTCCAGTACCAAAAACCCATTGTCTTTATGTTGTTCAAGCAGATATCGAGTCAAGGGGAAAATAATTTTATTTGCAGTCCTGTAAATACAGAATTGTTTTCTGTATAACTTTATTCTCTCACATTGTTGTGGAGGAATTTTGGCCCACTCTTCTTTACAGTGTTGCTTCAGTTTATTGAGGTTTGCAGGCATTTGTTTACGCAAAACTCTCTTAAGGTCCCCCAACAGTGAATCAATCAGGCTGAGGTCTAGACTTTGACTGAGCCATTGCAACCTTGATTCTTTTCTTTTTCAGTCATTCTGTTGTAGATTTGCTGTTGTTCCTGTGATCATTGTCCTTTTGCTTGACTCAGTATCAGCCAAGCTTTAGCTGTTGGCCACATGGGCTCACATGTGACTATAGAATACTTTGGTATACAGCAGAGCTAATGATTAATTTAATGACTGCAAGATGCTCAGGTCCTGTGGCTGCAAAACAACCCCAAATCATCACCCCTCCACCACTGTGGTGACATTTGATATGAGGTGTTTATGTTGATACCAAACCTGGTACTGTACATTATGGCCAAACATCTCCACTTTGCTCTTGTCTTTCCAAAGGACATTGTTCCAGAAGTCTTTGTTGACATGCAGCTTTGCAAACCAAAGCCATGCTGCCATGTTCTTTTTAGAGGGAAACAGTTTTGTCCTTGCACCGTACTTAATCCATACTTGTTCAGTCGTTGTCTAATTGAACTGTCATGAACTTTCACATTTAACGTGTTAGCAGAGGCCTGTAAACTCTGAGATGTTTCTCTGAACATCGCACTGTCTGACACTGAATTTGCTGGGATGTCCACTCATTGTGTTAACACACCTGAATGCTCCAGATGAGTGAACTGCTGATCCATTAATCAAGTGCATTTAATTGGCAGCACCTGTTTGTCACTTCTGCCTCTGACTTCCTGTTGATGTAATGATGCTGTACTTAGTTTTTCACAGGAGTACAGAGAGTCCTGTGAAAATCTTTATTGATACCATTGTGGTGTCATCGTCTTGGCCATTCTTTAGGTTTGGCAAAGCTCCTTGAGAGCCAAAGAAGCCGTTAGTCAACGTTTTATACAAGCTGAGTAGAACTGCCTCATTTACGCGGTTATATTAAACCGCTGCTTCCTTTAACTCACATTAACACAAAGCTCGTCCTCTTTTTGATTCTCAAGCTTCTGTTTTCCATCTCGCCCTTGTGGCACAGGGTGCGGTTGCCATGGCACCCAGCCGGGTATTCATGCTGTGTATGACAAAGGGTTTAATGTCGGTGGCCTGGTCTTGGATTACAGCAGCACAGAGGTCCGTTCCCCCTGGAGAGAAGGCAGTTACAACAGTGAACCTCCCCGACAGTCATGCCTGCTAATGTTAGACTCAATAAACACAAATCCTCAGTCGGCCCTGTCCTTCCATTACAACAATATTTCCTACCATTGAACTCCTGCAGGTTTTCATTTTTTGGTCTTGTCTCACACCTATAAGGCAATAAGGCATTTGATGCTACAGTCTGTGGCATGTAAGAAGCATGCTATCTGAAAATATTTGTGTATTTATCTCCTTTTAGGAGCACAAATCATTTTAGCAGGGGTCCCACAGGATATCATGCTTTATACCAGGACACAGTCCAAGAGGACAACAATCAATCTACTGAAATTACCTCTGTGCAAAGAGAGGATTAGTTAGTCAATTCCCCGTGATTAGGATATTAATTATCTGCCTCCCACTCTTCTGACTCTGTCATAACCTTGCTGACATTTTGACTGGCGACTGTGTTTGTAAGCGGTTTCTATGTGGACAGCCTGCCAGACATTCCTATAGGAAGTTAACAACAATGGGGCGCTAAGTCAGCAGCACTAATTCACTGCCCAGGGAGAACGCTGCTGAGATATCCGCTCTGAGGTTTAGACAGCTTAATGTCTTGTCTCGGCTGGGGGAAGGTAGATTTTTTTTTTCTTTTACAATCCCTCATAGGATCAGTTTCCCAAATAAAGACTCCTGTTTGTGAACCTTATGAGCATTAAGTTGTTCTGTTACTCTTTTAGGTTGAGATATTTCTTACATTTTTTTAAATTAACCTAAAAAAAAAAAGATAAGTTTTAGCGAATAAAACATTTCAGCAAGGGAAAGCAACCCAGCGTGTAGTGTCGACAGAGTTTTTTAAGGCTACTTATTATTCATCTGTGTGGCTAAAAATTGTTTAAGACTACATTTTTAGGTGGTTTCCATCTCTGTAAAATATTTGTCTTTTGGGGTTCTCCCCACGCCAATAAACTTGCCACTTTACTATTTAAATCAGTTTTATGGCAGGTGACAGGACTCCAAGTCTCTAGATTGGGCTTAATGTGCACTGACTGCTTACAGATTATTGTGTAAATCCTATATCATTTAATTTGTTACACCTGGACTTTTTTTAATCCCCCTTTTAATTCTTTCTTAACCCTGAGATAAAAGACTTTTTATCTGTTTCATCTGTTCATATATGCAAAGAAAGCAAGACATGTTTTAATTGCACCATTATGTAATTTCATATTGTACATATTTTAAAACTGGATTACTTTAATGACCATTTGGCAGATTCTATTCTCTGATTGGGTCACTTTTTCCCCATATAAAATCTGTCAAAACATTCTGTGGTCGTAATGCATGTGCAGAGCTGAAAAGCAAGTGATCTGATTACACATTCCTTTTCAAATAATAGTTTTTTGTCAATTTGCCTGGATCCGTCAGCATGTGTGTAATGCGCATGTGTTTTCTTATTCTTTACTATAGCCGATATTTGATTAGCTGTATATTTTCCCTGCCTCGGACGTAAGTGGTTCAAGTGTGAGGGTTGTAAATGTTTAGCTTACGTCAAGTGTGAGCTTGGCAGCGCTTTTGTAGGATTGCCTCGGGGCTGATGGGGAAATCACTCACAGTCATACGAGTGTGACGTTTACACACAACATGCTGTTGTCAACACAAGTAGTCCAAATGATCATGTTGCTGAATTTGTGCGTGTGCATGTGTGCGTGTGTGTGTGTGTGTGAGTGAGAGAGAGAGAGAGAGAGAGAGAATTTTACACTCACGTTTTCATGTTAGTCCTCAAGTTGCATTTGTGATGGACTGTTTTTTTCCCCCCAGTTTATCATTTTTATACACCTTTCACTAGTGTGGTGTAGATGATTAACTAAAACGAATTTTCCAGTCCTGTGAGTAAGGTTATGTTCATGACTTTGTGTCTGCTGTTCATTGGTAGAGAGTCTAATCATTCATCAGCAGTGGGATCTCGACTCTTGGTTGGCTGGTTGGTTGTATTATTTATGTTCAGACAACATTGTTATTAGTATGTCAATATTATAGATTATAATGCAAGCATTTCTTTTTCCCTTTTATATTAGTTTGCAAGTTGTAAATTACACACTGCAGCAAACCCCACATTTTCATCCTAATCATTGCCACATTAAACTCCACCCACCACTGCTCCTAAGCTAAACATATATATCTGAACTTTACTGTATAATTAATACTCACCACCCACTCAAAGTAAACACTGCTGATATTATGCTATATCTTCTGGTTTTGGCTGCCCTTTGCACCCTCTTTGGATAACTCTTTTTGGGAAATTTTGCTGCTTTCCTTCCTAGAACCCAGATTGAGATGAAAACGTCTGTTGTCGGTACTAGTAACTCCTTTTTGTCTTTGGACACATTGAATACGTTACCCACTGAAGTGACATTTTCCTTTCATTCAGTCCAGTTTTATAAATATGTGGAGTCCCCACAACATGATCCTAACCCTCTTGTTTGCTTCACCGTAGGCTTTCCACAAAAGAAAGTTGTTACTGCTCCATGTGTGAAAGTTCATGTTGAAATGAACATTTTCTAAAATGCCTGGTTAGCTTCAAGTTTTATGATTGAAAGCTTTGTGGGTTTTTTAATAGATTCCCACAGTTTGTTTTCACTTTAAAGAAAGACTGTAAGTCTGTGAAGTAGTGCAGATTGCTGGGATGTGATATGAAGTGTACATTTTCAGAATTAATTTTATGCTATTTTTGCAGATTCAAATGTTTCCAAGACTCTTTTTCAAAGTGTCTCTCCGCTTTAGTAACATGTTTGTTTAGGGGCAGCTCCTAGATGTGTGGGGCGCTATGATATGGGGGCAGGATATTTGATCTGCCCAGCAGGCAGAGCTGTGGTCACTTCTGTGGGAGTAATGGAATTCTGTGGTCGATCCCAGTACCAGTGGAATTCCAAAAGCAGTCAGGCATGGTTCATATAACTCATATAAATAGACCACCTTGGTCATGATTTAGGAGGTGGTTGGGACAGGAATGTCAACTTCAGTACTTTGAGTTGTTTTCTCTGGCAGTGCAAGTCAGAGAGACCTCTCTGTCCCAGGTGTGTTTATGTCTCCTGCAGCAGGCTCACCTGTTTCACCCACTAATCAGTGTGTGTGTGTCTGTCTGTTTTTCAGGTGACCTGTCCCCAGTGCAGATGTCGCCTGTTCCTCAGTCCCAGTTCATACCCTTGGCTGAGGTGTTGTGCTCTGTCATCTCAGACATGAACTCTTCCCAGATCACTGTCAGTCAGGAGTCACTTGTCAACTACATGAGCAAAACTCATCCAGGTAATGTTTGTGTGGCTTTCCTACCTTATAGCTGCATGCTTGTATTTTGCAACAAGGTCATCACTTTCAGCACTTCACTGAGGTATATAGAAAAGGGGGCAAGAGGGATGCTGGTTCAAAGTGAATCAGAAACAGTGGTTCTGATTAACATACGCACAGTGGAAAGAACAAAATAAGCCGGTGTGCATGCTTCATGAATCTGTAATTTTGCGTATTCACTTGTTTTTGCACAGAATAAGAATGTTTCCACAGACCTTTTATTCATTTCATTCATTTTAAATTTCCTGAGACAGCCGGGCCTTCCTTTGTTTGTATTTATTGTCAAAGGCAGCTTAATTTGTTAATAAAATATGAACAAACTCAAGTATGAAAACACTGATGAATCACTGATTTGTGCATGAAAAATTCATACGCATAATTACTCATGGATTTGTGTGCGCACTCATAGTAAACAAGGCCCAATAAAACTAATGTTTGTCTGTTGCAGCTACAGCCATGAACTAAAACACTGGAAATGGGAGTTTAGAAATAATAAAATCAGCCTATCAGCATCTCTGATGTAACCCATTTGTTTAATACATTCAGAAAGTGACATAAGAGTTATGGCTCTATTATTCTATTGTAACTATTCATTATAAAAGCACAGCAATGTCCATAAAACAGCCTGGCTTTTAATCCTCTCAGAAACTACAATTTCTCAGTTTTAAACTTTTTTTTTAAATTAAACACTTAAATAAAGTAAAGTGGTAGTGTTGATTCTCAATGTGCTTATTGGACACAGCAAGGAAAGCCGTGAGCCTGTTTTCTGCATTTGTTCTAGGCTAAGCTAAATGGCCGCTGGGTGTTGCTTCATAGTTATCGTCCCTCTTTGCATGAGGGAATTAGAATCATTGGAATTATCTTTCCTCTCTTTTATCCTTAATCCCCTTTCCTCTTTTTGTGTCTTAGGGATAACCATCCCCACTCAGGATATCCTCTATAATGCTTTAGGCAATCTGATCAAGGAACGCAAGATATACCACACAGGTGAGGGCTACTTCATCGTCACTCCTCAGACCTATTTCATCACCAACAACATGGTCCGAGAGAAAAGCTGGTGGACTTCTGCTTCGGCAGATGACCCTCCTTTACCTCCTCCTATTACTTACCTGCTAAGTAACGATGTCTGTGTTGAGAGCACACAAAGGCCCCCAGTCGCCCACTGCAAGTCCTGCAGCTGTTTTAGCCCTCTCCAACCTTCCGCTAATGTCACCTCCACGACTGTTACAGCCACTGTCCCTCCCTCCACTGTCCCAGATCAGCATTCTGTCTCTGTGTCCATAAGTGAGTGCACGGGCAAAAGCTTAAAGTGGCCACGACCTTTAGATCACAAACCCACAGTGCAACATCAGTCCACCTCCACAGCAGCAGATTGTCAGGCGAGCGAGATCAGCAAAACTACTGCCACTACCAATGCCACCGGCCGCAAAGAAAAAGATAAACCAGGGAGGAGGTTTGGTCTCAGTTTGTTCCGGAGGAATGGAGGGAAAAAGGAGAAGCCAAAGAAGGAGTATGCATCGTTTTCAGGCCAGTTCCCTCCAGAAGAGTGGCCAGTAAGAGATGAGGATGACCTGAACAACTTACCCCGTGATCTGGAGCATGCAATCATCAAGCGCATCAACCCTGAGCTAACTGTGGACAATCTGACACGCCACACGGTCCTCATGAAGAAGCTGGAGGAGAGAAGGGAGAGAGGGGTGGAAAGAGTGTTGGACAGGGGTGTTGATAAAGATGATAAGGGAGTTGACAAGGGAATGTCTACTGAGATATTAGCATCTTCAAAACTGAGGCATCATCACTCATCTAAGGCAGGGGCAGGCAAAAGATCTGCTCAGAAGGCCTCTCGCAGCAAGAGGAGGACCCACTCCTCCAAAGAGAAGCAGAGGGAAAAGGATAAGGAGAGGGTTAAGAATAAAGCTTCCATATGTGCGGACAATCATCCAGAGGGGGAGGATTTGATCCCTACACGGCTCAGAGTGGAAATCCCTGTTGATGAACCAGTTCAAATGGAAGAGGGTGGAACTGTTGAGGGAAAATCTCTTTATAAGAAACGCATTGAAAACCCCTTCCAGGCACATCCACTCAAAGAAGCAGAGAATGGAATTCCCGCCGCCAGAGAGCACAGAAGACGAGACGTAAAAGAGCGCAAGAGTTCAGGGTCAGGGAGGAAAGAACGAATGAGTCATCGCTCCAAATCTTGGGACCCACATCGGGCCAAAATGATGGTAGCAGATGGAGAGAATGAAGTGAAATTCTCTACATCTGAAGAAAGGTACAACTGTGACCTTGAGAAGGACTTTACTGCTGATCTTCTGCTCCAACCAGGCATAAAGGCCAACAGAGAGCTGCCACTAAACTACAGCTCAGTCTACCCACAGAGCAGTACGCTCCGGATAGATGACAAAGTCCGACAGAGGGAGGACAGAGAGGATAAAAATTTTCAGAATGTTCCAGATTACAAATGTGTGCCAGACCACAGCCAAAATATAGTTGGAAGTCTCCCTAACATCCAGAAGTATTCCAGTACTAATCTCTCTCCCTCCACCCATTCCTACGAGCTGGTCATAAACAACGCATATGATCCAAACCCGCCCTGGCCCAAGCCCTCTTTACAGCGGAAACATTCCCTCAGACTCTCCAACCCACAAAAAGATAGTATTCAGAGCCCTAATGAGCTTTCTGAAACTACAGAGACCCAAAACCAGCAGGAGGTAAGACCTGTCACTATCAATAACAGTGAGCAAGGGGCCACGAACCTGGGAGAAAGGCTGGAACTGACATCTAACAGCGCTCCTTTGGTAACAGACACTGATGGCTTTACAGAAGACGACTGCAGACTCTATCAGAGAGCAGCGGATCAGGAGGACGATGATGCCTGCAGCTCACTGTGTCTGAATGATGATGAGGTTACTGAGGATGCAAATGAGTACCCAACAGGTGGAACAGATGTCAACTATCAAGGTCACCAGTTAGTTTACCAAAACGGTGAACCTGATTTGCAATATCAGGGACTCCAGTGCCGCTATTTTAAATCCAACTTTCACCAGCCAGAAGTCACCTTAATGCAGGAGTCAGCAGACAGCAAAGGTCTAATTCCTCTAGCAATCCAGCGGAACAATTCCCTCAGCCCGTCCCGGTCTGGAGAGACTACTTGGAGACTCCGTCATCAATATCAGAAGATGAGATCACCTAGCACCCAAAGTGAATCCATTCCCAAACGGGGTGCAGCGATCCAGGGGGAAAGACGGCACAAAGATAATGTTGATTGGGACTGTTTAGAAGTATGTGAGGTTGGAGACAGTAGCATCTTTGACTACTGCCAGACTAGCGAGATCGAATCAGACACCGAGACTGTTCGGAAGTCAGCTGACGAAGGTGATGGTGAGTCTGCTCACTGGACTGCTGAGGTGGAGGAGGAGCAGGTGGAGGAGAAGCATGTACCTCAGCCCCTCAGAGCTGCTCTGAGCATGCCCGATGGAGCTAGAGGGGCTGAAGTTAGGGAAACCGTGGAAACAGGAGAGAATCAGAGCATCACAGGAGACAGCGGTATAGATTCTCCTCGGTGAGTGCCTCTCTTTAAATAGTTTTATATAATGAGAAGCTGTGATATTGAATCTTGGCAAAGCCGCAGATGTTTTAGTAGAGAAAAACTAATGCTCCTCATCTCCCAGCATTGATGCACGTTCCTTTTAAGGTCAGCGTTTTTACTAATGTTCACACCTTGGGCCCTCCTATATTTCTGGAGGGGTTTTGGGCAGAATAAACACTGTACTGAGGTTAGTTAACCCCTGGGTTACATGTTTGCGGTTGGCCATGCTCTCAAGTTGTGTTTTTGTCTTATATGGTAAATTGCAATAAAGCTGAACAAACACCTTGTGGCCAGTTATAGTATCCAGTATTTGGACAGAAGGGAGTCATTTCTGATAATTATGTATAATTGCTGTGCAGTACTTAAACACTCATGTTATAATCAGAGAGGAAGAAAGAACTTCTTTTTTTTGCCACTGAACTCGCCGTGCACCCTGGTATGTAGGTAAACGCAGGGAATGCAAGACCACGTCACATTACTGAAGTGGTGTATTTTGCCTCTGCAGGACCCGTGTCAGCCTGGCCTCCAGCAACACCGTCATTCTTGAAGGTCTCAAGAGAAGAGGCTTTTTACAGAACCTGGAGAAACTGCATTCGAAGAGCAGTGCCATTCGACCGCAGAGCTCGCTGCTGCAGCTCACTCCTGTCATGAACGTATAGCAGGGCCGAGCTTCATGTTGGAGCTTCCCGTACCTCATTGTGAAGAGGTCTCGAACCTTGCTGTTGTGTACAACTGTTAGAAATATATCCAATATCACATTTTGATGTATATCTTCATACATTGATAGCCATTACAAAAGAGGTCTCTGTACAGATGTACAGTAAATATTTTGTTTTTGTAAATAATTTTAAAGTAATATGCCATGGTGCATGGTGTATCAGCAGCACTATACATCATATTAATGTAAAGGGTTTTTCTCTCTCATTGGTTAAAATGTTCATACAGTTCTAGTGTTGCCCTTTTTTATCATGTAGCAATCAAATAAAACTATGTAAACCCAAGGTGTCTTGAAATTCATGTCTCCACATAAAACCATTTACCAACACAAGATAAATGCCTGCAAGGATTATACTTAGTATACTATCAGTGTTATCTAATGTTGTTATTGGCCCCAGTTTTCCATCCATTTTCTTGAGCTTATCCAATTCAGGGTCACAGGGCATCTGGAGTCTATCCCAGCTGTCGGAAGTCGAAACTGGGCTGGTTGCCAGTCTGTGGCAAGGCTAACACAAAGAGACACACAACTATTAATGCAAATATTCACACCTACAGCCAATTTACCTAAAATGCACGTCTCTGGAATGTGTGAAAAGGCCAGAGAGGCTGGAAAAGACACAGAAATGCTCAACCCGGCCAGTGGACTTTATTTCTATCTTTTTCTATTTCTATGTGTGAAAAATGTGCTACTGGAACAGTAATTTCCATGACGGAACCCTCCCAAAGGGATTAATAAAGTTTATCTAATCTAATCTGGATGTGAAACAGTCTTGCTGTGAGGAAAAAGTGCTGACCACTGCATCACTGCACTGGCTCCACATCTTTTTAAAAATTGTGTTATTGGTAGATATCACTTAAAACAAATTTCAGTTATGAAGAATGTGTATTTTTGTGACAGCAAAACCTACTATTGTTGGATATTAAGAATTCTCTGTAAATGGACTGACAGACACACATTTGTATTCAATTTGAGCACTTAAAGCATTTCTAACTACAAGCCTCATGCACTCATTCGCAGAAGTGCTTATTTTCACACACATGGATGCAAGTCGGCTTCTTCAGGACATTTCTGTCATTACGTTTCTGGTTCATTACATCTATGGTTTTTGAAATATTCAGCTTTTTATGAATTTTCTGCTCGATTGAAAATTAATGGAGAATTATTCAAATTATCTTCAAATTCATTCAGCTTTGAGCTTAAGTAACTTCAGCATACTTTCAGCTAGACACACCATTCAGGCTTTAAAACAAAGCCATGGTGTTTGGCTATTATGATTTATGAACAGTGACAGTTTAAGGACATTTTCAGATTTTCTAGAGTGCTTAGTCCAAACCTCAGAGTGGACGGCTTCAAATTTTTTAGCTGAAAATTTTCTCTCTAAACTGCTGCTGTGTTCACAGCATTCACTCTCCAGCCATCATTTCACCATCAAAAGCCGGTTTTCTGCTTTCAAACAATGCTTCTCTCAACTCTGACAAATGTAAACTTTTCAAACTGACAGTTCAAGCTGAGACAGTACCCTCCTCCTCCTCCATTCGCCTCTATAGTAATTTTC
>VUQK01027130.1:5103-21260 GCA_015106715.1 Bujurquina vittata
TTAAACTTTAAAGAGCTTTTCCGAGTAAGTTTAATGTCATTGTTCTTAAAACACACACACACACACACACACAAGAGAAGAAACGTATTGTTAATTACAATTCAATAGCAAAATAGCAAAGTCTGTAGCATAAAATGGTGTGCACCTGAATCCTGAATAATTTAAGCAGTTAAGTGCAAAGAAAAAGTTAAAGCTGGAGAAAGTTCGATGCATGTACAGCATTTTTCTAACCATTATCAGCTGCAGATGACCTTTATACAAACAAGCGCCACCGTTTGTATCACCTTACTGTTTTCTGGCAAAGCAAGTATGACTTTGGAAATGTACTGCACTTGGCAATTCTCACTGAGGTTAAAGTGGCCTATTGTTGTTTACCCACATTATATATACAAAAAACAAAAAAAGAGCATTCAGGAGCCTTTCCTCGGTTGAATAACATTAGCTTATTTAAAATTAGAACACATAGATGCACTGGTTGTGTCAATTTTATACAGCATTTCTAACAAACTAGCTCTTCAAGGAGTATCAGATGCTTCCCAAATTCTTGGCATGAGTCCATGTGTGTTATTTTAAAAGGATTTAACTTCATCGACTGTTTTGCAGCAGGCCCTCATTTACTTTCCTGACTCTCTGAAGTGTGGATCCTTCCTCTCCTTCCAGGGCCGCATAGATTGGCACCAATATTATAACATCCCTTTTTTCTCTTCTTTTATACTTCATTTCCCTTTTTCTCCTTTAAGGTTTTTCCCTTACCCTTGTGTCTGTTGCCATACCCCATCTACTTCCCATTATGCCTCATTCAGCCCTGCTTCTCTTACCCTCTACTCTCTCACAGTTTCCTCTTAAATCGTTTGCTTCCTTCATTTCACCTTGGCACCATTCAATGAAGCCTTATTTCTATAGCAGTAGTAAATGTAATGGTATGTGTAACATCAGTAATATGAATGCAAAGATAATATAAGTAAAACCAGCAAAAAGTAAAGTAGGACAAAAAAAGGATAGGAGAGCTAAGTGAACAAAGTGAAGAGATAAATGCCAAAGTAATAATAAACCAAGGAACAATAATAGTTTTATGGCATTGTGTGCGTGTGTGTGTAAATTTCTGTCTGCCAATTCACTGGTTATTGTTGTTTTGTTCTCACTGGGGAGTGGGAAAGGGGCACAGCTCTTAATTTCCCTGACTTTAATTGCATTCAAAGTCCTGCTTCCCACTTCAGTGGAGCCCTGAAACAGCGCTGGTGTGAAAGTCAGACATTAATTCACGCTAAAATGTTAAACCTTTTAAAAACATCCCAGGTTCCAGTGTGACTGGCTGAATTTCTCACCCTCAGGCCCTGGCTTACTCTGTCTGATTTAGAGAAAGACCACAAGCAACTGTGAGAGCTGTTTGTTCAGCATGTAGAGTATTTTCTTTAGCTTTAACCCATCTAATCGGTGGCACTGAAGACCTTACTTGATCTACAGAAATCAGTTGGATCAGGCATGCAAAACGGTCACATTCATTTTCTTCTGTCCGGTGGCTGGAACACAGTGTTTCTTCCAGTGTATGCACAATCAATGCATTCCTCCCATGGGGACAGTTATGGTTATTAAGTAATCAATAATACTATTCCCATTAAAGCTATTTTGGAATCAATACTGCATTCAGGTTACAGCTATAAACTAATCTATAGCATTAATAATCCAATCAACCAGTGTATAATCTCTGGAGATGAGACTTGTCTCAGAGCAGCATTGCATTCACCACAGCACTGATAATAAAGTGAAGGTGTGTATCATTCTCTTCCTAACTTGTCTCTATGTTCAGAATGCAGGCGTTTGTAGTCCACGGAAACCACAGGGGGCAGACATGGTGCAGCTGTTGTTTACTAAATGAAACATTAAAACAAAGTACACATTTTGAAGATTGAAGAGGACAAATGTACAGAAACACATGCACTGTGGGGCTGAAATCATTTCAGAAGTCAGATGAGCCAATAACGCACTTTGTTGTTTCGCCAATAAAGTTTAAAACTTTAAATTCATAGTGTTTTTTTTTACTATCATGTCATACAACACCAATTAGAAACTGATTTATGTTCACATCAAAACACACATGCAATGATGAGTGTGTCCATATTTTTGACTGGTACTGTATAATAATTGAAAAAAACAACCTTCTGTCAAAGCTGTCTGTGCAGCTAATGAATGATAAGAATTAGCCAGTGAGACACATCAAAGCAGGTTAATATGAGGAATGGAAAATGGATCATCAATGGAGGACCCATGACCAGAACATAAAAGAAACAGTTTTGTGACAGTTTCCCGTCTCACTTCCTGTTGTAGCTGAGGATGTCAACATGCAGGTCCTAAGCCAGAGTTAGTTATCTGTTGGAAGAATATGGTTAATGGTAGAAGGCACGTGAACACCGAATATCCACCAAGAGAAAACTTTGACTACTTCAAAAGAGCATTGGAGCTGAACTAGAGACTGCAAGAATGTTCATTGCATTGTGTCTGAGAAGGTTATGTAGTCAAGGTATCTGTTAGTTGGGTGGGGAAGCACTTGTAATACAAACTGCAGGTATCATGTTCAGCCTAAACTCTCTTCTTCCAACAACACACACACACGCACGCACGCACGCACACACACACACACACACACACACACACACACTAAAAAACAAAACACTGACGGCATGCCTGATAGCACAGAGGCTATTTTGGACCGATAAGCCTCCTTCTACTTTTCACTGAAGTTCTGTGTTTAATCTATGAATGACTGAATTTCTCTCTAGATTTTTTGAAGGTAACTGCAACTAGCACCAGACCAAAAAATTGAAGACAGTCTGAATCAGTGTTAGGACTGTGTGAGCAGTGATGCATTCACTGAAGTGCATTTAAACAGTGCTGCAAAGGATTAGCTTAGGGGGAAGAAGCGAATGAACAACTTAATCAGCGATTATGAATCTTTGAAGAGAGCTCAATGAAGTGATTTTGAATAAACAAAATGATTCATGATTGCCTCCACTGCTTTGCCCCTGTGAAAACTTGAGGATGCTTGACAGGTGACGCAGTCATTGGAATGTGGACTGTTTGTTAGTGGGATTTGTAGTGCTTAGGACTATAATCTGTCAATTAAATTTGTCAACACACCAGGAGTGACACAAGAATATCTTTTTTTATAAGCATCAGCTTCAGGGAGCAACTCAATACTGTTTAAAATGCAATGAAACCCAGAACACTATAGACTTGTTAGGTTGGCACTCCCACAGCAAGCTGGCTAGAACCAGTTTGTTGGAACCAGTTGTCTTCCAAAACAGAAAAACTTTTCCATGCCCGGCAGCTCAGTTAAAAACCATTTGCATCAAAAGATTTAATCCGGCTTAGCACAGGCAATCGAAATGCCACAGATATGCAATCTAAAGGTATTTACAGCCTGCCAAGATACTAAAACTTCAAATCGCAAACACTTAAGTGACACAAGTCTATTCTATTGAGGTTTTCTTTGCAGCTTTATCATCCTTTTTCCTGCACAAAAGCTCCCCAAGCTGTCGCAATAAAAAATAATAGCTGCTTGTTAAGAGCCTCCTGATAGCTGCAGCTACGTTGAATGTGTGCATACACCAGCTGGAGGAACATAGAGCCAAAATACAACCTGTCCACCTTTGGCACAGGCTAATCAAACTTGAAAACATCTTTTAATCAGCCGGTGTCTTTGTGTTCTCGGCGCAGTTAAACAACAACATCTCAATCTAGAGGTCGAGAAAAGCTTTTTGCTAGAGCAAGTTTCTCCACTTTCACAGACGGACAGTGACGCTAACCTTCAGGTACAGTGTGTTCTTTATCAAAACAGACAATTATCTAACTAGGAGAGTTAGGTCTGTGCATGTGCAGGAAGCAACAGTTCCTTATACTTTCAGATATGCGCCAGTTGGGAAGCTGAACAAAAGACATACACACATAGACACACACATAAACAGCAAAGTAGGTCTAGGCGGTGCTAGGTCAGTGCAGCAAACCAAAGCTAATGGATGCAGACAATAGGTGTGTGTGTTTGTGCATGAGACAGGGAATGTGTGTATTTCTTTGTGTGTGTAAGCCATATGCAGACAGACTGTGTGCGTGTTTGAATTGCTTAAGGCCAAGTATGACCCTGACCTCAGCATGTGCATAGCTACTGTGACCTGAGATGCATTCAGGTGTGTGTGTGTGTGTGTGTGTGTGTGTGTGTGTGTGTGTGTGTGTGTGTGTGTGTGTGTGTGTGTGTGTGTGAGGGCATTTAGGAACATGACTACCTAGAAATACAGCAGGGCTTAAGACGTAGAAGACAGATAAGTAATAGAAATTTTGAAGAAAAGCCAGTATGAATTCTCAGTCTGAGCTACACTGGACAACATTGTGAGCTAAATACTGTGTCACAGCTTGGACAGAATTTGTCATACTTGGCAGTCTGGGCTACATCCACAGATTGGAGGGATTAGGATACTGGTGATGTATTATTTTGTACCATCTTGTTCCTATTAGATGCAAAAGCCCATAGTAAACTAACTGCATGTGGCATCTTAAGAAGATGTAGGTTTCTTTATAGTATTTAGACCCTTCAAAGTGTAACTAAATAAAATAAAATTAACCTCCAGATTCTATAGAAATGGTTGTAACCCTGGGATTAGCTGAGCATTTTAGACAGAAAGAAACAAACTTATGATCCTCTAACACGTTTGCTTCTTGGACTAATTTCTGTGATTTGTGGAGAAAGAGCTAAAAACAAATGTTAATTATCGATGTATAAAAAAACTTGTTGAAATCTTGCAAGCTGAGATAGAGCAGCTCCTCCTCTTCTTCATCAGCAGTTCGTGTAGAGATTCTAACAATTACGCTTAATGTGAATGACTTGCAGTAGGTTTAAATTAATTTACAGAAAATGGCATTAGGGCATCCTTTATTTCCCATCCTGAAAAAGGTCAAGAATGACTGCTCTACAATACTGTGTACAGTTGTTATGGAGATTTTGTACACTCACCAGCAAAATGTGTGAGGACCACTGTCCAAGGTGCTGAATTGCTGAACTGCAGGAACTATCCACAGTACTTAAATTTCTTAAGGCAATGATAAGCAGTGCAGATAATATTGATGGTGTATAACTCCTACTTCACTCTGTTTAATCATTCTCTGTGTCTCTTCCACAGCATGTTTTTTGTCTTCTCTCTCTCCCCTCAGCCCCAATCGGTCCCGCCAGATGGCTGCCCCTCCCTGAGTGTTGTTATGCTGGAGGTTTCTTCCTGTTAAAAGGGAGTTTTTCCTTCCCACCGTCGCCAAGTGCTTGCTCATAGGGGGTCGTTTTAACTGTTGGGTTTTCTCTGCAGTATTGTTTGGTCTTTACCTACAATACAAAGTGCCTTGAGGCGACTGTCTGTTGTGAATTAGCGCTGTATAAATAAAATTGATTTGATTTGATTTGATAAATAAAAATACACAGTAAACACAGTTAGAAAGGAAGAAAAAAGCAGCAGTAGCTTGATTTATAAATCTTGAGTTGCAGTATGCAGAAGAGACAAACAAATCCTCCAGCTGAATAAGAACAATGCTTACTTGTTCATAGTGTCTGAAATAACCCATGTGACTATTTTTAGCATCTCAAAAAAAGTTGAAAGTGCAAGTACAGTGGGTGGGAGGAGGTGGTGTAACAAAGAATTTGATTTGTGTTCATTTAACTTCATAAAAAAAGTACGTGGTTATTACTGTATATGAAAAGCTAGCATTAAATTACAGGTGAAACAGTGTTAAATATTAGACAGCATCATTTTGCAGGTCTATGATTATGATAGCACATCCACTGGCAAAAGAATGGACAATATCAAAATGGCAAAAGCCAGAATATCTGGATTTTAACTCTGAAGTTGGTTGAGAATGGGTTCATGTGCTGCTACATTAGCTTACTGAGGCTGCAGAGCAGAATGAAGAGTACTGTTGCAAACTCCAGTTCAAGATAGCAGAATCTGAGTCGGTCCAATTGATAAGAAGTGGTTATAGCATGATTTTGTATGATTTTTTTAAGAAAATGTGAACCCTCCTTTGGCATGCACTCACATCCCGATGGAGCTACAACTTTTGCTGATTTTGGAGAAATTTTCTTAGTTCTCCTTTTAAGACTACTTGGCTACTTTATGAGCGCAGTGTATGACTACTCTGTGTATTTGGTTCTTCAGTCATGCATTTTCTAGTTGTCAAAAAACAATATGACAATGTCAGAAATACAAAGCTTAATGTCATGGGCGGCCTCACAGAGGTTAAATCTGTCCTTTATATACAGTCAGTGGCATTTGTGTTATAGGATTTCTCCCTGTAAATGTCCAAGCTTTTCCAAAGTTCACGTCCTTAGTTTTGTAAGTCAGGATTTGTTCTAAATACAGTAAATCCCCAAGCCACGATGTCATCTGATGATATCACTGGGGTTATTTTCTCAGGAAATCTCCTTGGCAGCCATTGAAAGTTACGCCACAACTAATTTTGTTGCCTGTTTAATATTTCCTATGATCAGTAAAATGATCTTGATGTTTGAAATAATAAATCAGGTCTTTTAGACCTGTTAATCTTCTTTCGCTTGGGTAAAATCATGCTACAGCAGCATTACTTTGTCATGATTGGGATTTGTTCTGTGCAGTCTCTCTCCCTTGACAACAACATAATCCTAACCTCAAAAAGCATCTCTCACTGCCCCGAGATGATACAAAAACACATCTGACAGCTTTAAAGCGACATCAGAGATGAGTGTTACGTATGTAATGTACGTAATTAGACCCTATCGAAGCTAAACAGACTGTCGTAACGATGTGGATCCTTTGGTGCATTATTCAATATGACACAGACCCACAGATGCAAAGAGAGGAGAAGCAGGAAAAAAAAGAAAGCAAAGAGGACAGAAATAGAGGAACAGAAAATGGATACAACATTGTGACTCATGAAAGGAAAAGACAGAGGAAACATCCAGAGAGAGAGAGAAAAAGGGGGCCTCCAAATGCCGTTAAAATAAAACCAGCTAAATGAGCTGATTATATAAATAAGCTTTGAAATTTGAGAGGAAAACACAGAGAGGGGGGTGAGTGAGGAAGTGAAAGCCCAGAGGGAAGGAAACAGCCATGGATAAAAGAAAAGAATGGAGAGGAGTGGGTAAATTCGTTTTGAGGTTTGAAATTAAAACAGCTAAATGATCCGATTAGCTAAACAAACCCGGTGTTTGGAGTTGGACACCAGCAAATTCAAAAGCAAAAGTGGTAGTGGAGGAGTAGGAAGAGGAGGGGAGTAAGGGTAGGTAGCAAGACACATCAAATTAAAATCAACAAAATGAGCTGATTTTCCTAAACAACCTCAGAGATTTACAATGCTAATTATGATGAGAGAGGTCTGCACGTCACTACGATCAACTTAAAGTATTGTAATGCATGAAAATATGCAGGCAAACTTAGCAGCTCAATACAAATATGGCCAGGATCCACAAGAGCATTTACATTGGTTTTACATAGGTTCAAAGGCCTTTGGGCAAGGCTTAACACTGTCTGTGGCAAAGCCCCAGACTAAAGCTAAAATGTAAATGCAACACAAGGGGTAAGGGTTTTCTGTGAAAGCAACCATGAATCAATTAAAAAAAAAAAACAAGTCTGATAAATTTCAGCCTGACAGGCTTTCCATATAGAGTAAACCCCAACCTTGTGTCAGCATACACACTTTTTAATTCCTTAGAGATGTACATGGCTTGAAACTCACATATAAACAATATGCACCCTCTGCAATGTCCACACACTCAATACCAAACCCACAGACCAAAGGTCTCATTTAAATACATCCATCAGGTTTTACTGGTCAGCATGTCCACAAGCATCTGCTTGGCAAATACATGCATGAATACTTTCTAAAGCTTAATTCATTAGCAGAGGGATGGCTTGTCAGTTTGCCTCAGGAAAAGTGTACCAGTAATGAAGTGTGGCTTGACAACCTTAAGTATTCAACATGTAATGTGCCTGTTTGTGCACGTTTAAACTGGTGGTTTTAACAGTTGAGCAGTGAAAGAAGTACTGAGAAGTTGGATTAATTTAAAATTTGTTAAAAAAACAAAAGAAAACAAAACAATATATAAACCCTGTATGGCAAGCAGTCTATTTTCCCCTCAATTACACTTTTGTTTAATTAAATTTCATTTAATCTTTAGTACTTTTTACTGCAGACTGAGCCTATTTCTTTGTGAGCTTACACTGATGGATAATGTGTGTGAGACACAGGTCCAGTGTTGTGGGAAGTGAGGGATGCCCCTCTGCTTGGTGTGTGAGTGAGAGCAACATTACCAGCGTGTAGTCTGAGCCCTGTGGAAGTATATGCCAGCATGAGTAACCACAGCAGCTGAAAATGTGTCTTAGATAGTCCAGTTATTAGTAAGGCAGTTATTGACCACTTTTAAGCTGTATTCAGTGACTCAGTAAAGGAATAAATGTCCTGTCCAACTACCAGGTTTCTCTACATTTATTTATTTTTAACTTCCATCAAGCTGGCCTGAAAGGAAAAGCTAGTTACCTGCTATAAGTCGTGCTAACATAAGGGCACTTAACTTTATCCACAGGTCTCCCCAGATCTGGTGAATCAACGCTTGCAAAACATGATTTCTTAGAAGCTGATTGTGTTTCGAAAGGAAAAATCAAAAAGCTAGTGACTCGAGTAATGTTGGGAGGCTAGAAGAATATTTGGTAATATATAATGTTGAAAAGTAAAAGTAATTATAATGCATTTGGTATTTTCATCTCGAGTACATTTCTGATTAAACAGCATAGCCTGATCTCTGTATAACAGTTAGCCAGCCCACGTTACCATGCGTAAGATATTTGTAATTTACAACTATTTGATTAACTTATTTATTTCTGTTGTTTCTTTTACTTTAGGGCTCCTTTGCTAGTTTCAAGTTTTACATATTGTTTATTTTAAATTATGGCCACTATCAATGACCACAGGGATGATAAAGCTGAATATTTTTAGGCCTCAGTCACACGGGCCTAGACACCATCTGTGACCATCTGGCAACCACTGGTCGTGAGTATTTTAGCATGAAATTGGTCGCAAAGTGGCACACAACACTTTAATGGACTGGATTGCTTTGGTGGATGCAGAATGCCACGGTCGCCAGTAGCTGCACAGAAGATGCCGACTTTCATTCAGCTAAAACCAGTTAGGCTTGAACTTTGCAAACTACTTGCTACATGTAAGCAGCAGTGAAACTGTGAAAAGTGACATGCAAACTGGAAATGGAGAACATTTGTTTTCAAAATAAAAGCTATACCCCTTGAAATGTGTTGTTTGGCTTTGCAAGGTGAGGCTTTGTGCATCTAATCCTTACAATTTATGTTGTATGTGCAAGAATGAGATGGAATATGCTAGGCTTTTAAACAGACTTATAGAGAAAAAACTACAGGCCCCAGGATTTGACATAGCTGATTGTAGCTGCAGAGTTGAACTTACAATCTTCTACTTATCTGCCCTATAAGTGATATTTCAGTGATGTTCCACAGTAATGGAATACTCATCCATAATAGGAGCACAGTCACAAATCTTATACATAAACTGTCATCTTAATTGAATAAATACATACAGTTCCTTAAATTTTATCTTCTTCTATTACAATCAAGCTGCGATATCCTTCACTACCAAGCAAGGTTCAACCAATGGGGGGAATGACTGAGCTCAAATAAAACTTTTAGTCAGCTGCGGTTCCAATAAAGGAAGTGCTGAGCAAGCAATAATCCAGGTTTTGTTTACAGTGCCACTGCTGAAAATGTTCATTCTAACAGAATTATTATGTTATAAGCTTATTGTAAGCAAATTTTCCAAAATAATCCATCCTCTTAAACTGATTTTTTTATGTTTATTTTTTTGGTATTACCTCTTATTCATATAGTGCAGTGAATGGGGAAAATAGCAGGGTAATGGCATAAAGTAAACGCCTAGTAACGCAGGATTTGAACCAGGGACCTAATGCCATCAAACCGCTGATTCTACCTTCTTTAAAATTCTTAAGCTTTCCAAAAACCAACCAAAACAGGGCTTCCATCTGAAAAGTAGATTAAAAGGTATTTATTCCAAACAAGTACCAAACAGAGTAGAATTTTCTTAAATCAGTTAGTACTTTTTTCTATGCCACACATTTTCCTGACAGTCAAAAAACATCATGCTTTGGACTTGACTGTGAAGTTGCACTCATGCTGCTGCTGCTGCTGCAGCTTTCATGATTTCTGTGTATGTCTGTGTGTTTGCTTCTTTCAACTTGGCATCCTCCGCTTTTCAACTTGCTCCATTTGAAAGGGGGTCCACTCTTCACTTGCATTTTAAATGATTTTTAAAGTGAAAGAGCAGCTTGTACTCTGTGTGTGAGCACTAATAATTTGATAAGGGCAAGAACATCTTGTCTACCTTTGTGGTTCTAAGTGTAGGCACGCAGATGTGTGTGGCCTCCCCTCTCCACCGATTTTTCCCTGACAGCTAAAAACACCTTTAGTGAATAAAACATCTGGTATAAAAGACTCGGTACATAATGGTATCTGACAGGCCCAACAACCAGTAAGGCTTGAACTTCAGATGGCTGCTGGCAGGTTTGCAGGTTGTGCAGGGGGGAGGGTTGGATTACATATAGTGATAGACCAGAGGATATAAAGTATACTTCTTTTAGTCACTAAGGAAATGGCTTCTCCCACATGCAGTGAAAGCAACAACAAACTTCTGTATACTGTAACATTAGCATGCCCTTAGTTTCAGTGAACACCCAGTTTGGCACATAAAAGCTAATATTCCTCTAGAGTCCTGCACAAGCTAATCTGTTTACGTATGAATTTTCATATCCCAGTTATACATAAATACACCAAATATTATTACCATGCAAACAAGGCTTAAGCCGGGGGTGAGAACAAACAGCAAATGGGAGGAGGTGTAAACATGCCTCAGTATTTAAAACGGCTCTTCCTGTCTATCTTGTTCAGGTTCATCAGAATTGGGAAGGTTGTTATGGGACGGGCGGAGGTGTGTTTAGATGCAGCTTGTTTTTGTTTTTGGTGGAAATAATCTATCTTGACTTTGGAAACCGTACTCTGGCCCGTGAGGTTGATCACTGAAGGCTAAAACATGTGCAAGTTATTTAAAAAGAGCAGGCAATCTTTGTGTGTGCATATGTGGTTTCCTCTTGACAGCTAAAAACACCTTTAATTAATAAAACAGCATTTTTGACGCTTCATGACATAATCCCATCTGAAGGTCCCAACCACCAGTAGCACTTCAATTTATACATTTATTTATTTTTTCTGGTGATGGATGAACGTGCAGGGGGAAAAAGGCTAGAAAGTCATGATCCAGTTGAAATTCAAATGTTCCATAATACTGTGATGGAGGGTTCATGCTGAGGATGTTTGATTGTAAATAATTATATCTCATTATTCCTGGATTTCGTATGACGCTTATGTAACTGTCGTCTCTCCTGCAGCACATGAAAGCATTGTGTGTGTGAGAGAGAGAGGTTTATGAGGCTTTGAGGTGAAATCGTGTCAAACTAAGTGAAAGGCTTCTCATAAGCCTCATTCCAGCACTACAATTGACTGCTTGTGTGCGCACTCTAAAAATACACAAACTCAGCAAGGCACTTTTGTCTTGTGTCACTCTTCTGGAAATAGCTTGAAGGGTGGGGCGGGGGGAGATCGTGTTGGTGTAGGGAATGGATGGATATGTGAATGAGAAGTGGGAGGAGAAACAGAAAGAGAGGGAGAGAGAGAGAGAGTGAGAGCAAGCATATATATAAAACATGGGAGAGACGGACAGGGGCGAGCAAAGATAGAAACAAAAGATAGTGAGAGAGCCTTTGGCCTGTTCTAGTTCTTCTTGTTTTGGAGTGGTCTAATGGCTGCTGCAAAACACACACACGCACACACACACACTCTTTGGACTGGACAATTCACTGTGAGGAAATGTTGCTTTAACACACCAATTGGACACAAACAGGATGTGAAAATGGCAAAATAACACAAAGATTCTGTGGTCTGGCATGATTTTATAAGCACGCCACAGGAGATAGTAGTAAATGGGAAAGCCACTCAAATTAAGACATTAAAATGTTCTTTGATCCAGTGAACAATCTGATCGCGAAACACAAGGTTTCATTCTATGCCAAGATTTTTTTTTGTTTTGGTTGGCACCCAGGGAAGGCTATTAATGAATATAATATTGAATTTGAAATACCAGAAAAGAATTGATATTTCTTGTAATCTTTACTTTACTTATCCTTATCAAAACCTGCAATTTGACCACTTTGGTGTACATATGCTTGTGCCTGAAGTGCGTCATGGCACTAGCCTCAAGCAGGGATGAGGAGTCCGCAACAGAAGTCCGGTCACACAGGCCTAAAGATTAGTCGGTGAACGGCCAGGGGACCTCCAGTCCCTAGAAAAACCTGCATTCCTCACCTGGTTGGTGAGTGGTTGTTAAGACATTCCTGGTTATCACTAGGTGAAATTGGTCAAAAAGAGGATTCCAGAACAAAAAGCTCTTTGTGATTTCTCTGATCACCAGCTATCACTAGCTGCAATCGCTCATGGTTTACATGGAAGACACCGACTTGTCTGCAAACTCTGGTGCTACTACTCGTGAAGCAGAAATAAAACTTGGAAAAGTCATTCCTTTGAAACAAGTTGAAACAAAAATGATTTTACTTTGAAAGGTGTCCACCTTACAATCTATGGGCGACCACGGCAACCTGTGAAATCACAAGGTTTTCAGTGCAGCACTGCATACCTCTAATTTCATCTAGCAGCCACTCACTGGACTATACAGATTTTTTTCCAAGCAAAGTGTGGTTGCCAGGGGCTCACTGACCAGTCTGTCCTAAGCTGACCTCTCTCTAACTCTAAAACCCTGACTCAAGTGAGAGTGACACACAAATTTTATCCCACTTGTACAGCTCTCTCTGGAGGCAGAAAAGGCTTTACAGCAATTTAATATCTTAAATTATAACCCTTAGGATGTTCATGGAATTGCATATTTTTTATAGAGAGGTGTATATGGTTGGAATTTTTTTTCAGTCCACTGACACTATGTTATCTTCTCATTAGAAGATGGCTTACATCTTTTAGTGATGGTCCCACCATTTCTGTAAGATTTCAATTCATGTATTTGATTTTATATTGCCGTTTATACTTATATCTCGATTGACTGCACAGCCGCAGTGGTTACTGCTGTCTCTCCTACAGTTATATCAAATATATTTTAAGTTGAAGACATATCCAAAATCTACTGCTGCTTAAAAAACAAACAAACATTAGTGGCACATAAAGTGACCACATGGGGTTTGCCAATGACTAAAATGTTATAATCTAAAATATTCCTGCACAGGCTGAGTATAGTTACATTTGAAGTAAGTCCAAATACAAATAACAAAAAACAGGAAACTGGAGAGTTTAATGGCCAGGGAAAACCCAGGTGGTCGATTCAGCCAAGGAGCAGAATATGAGCCAGCGGAGGAAGCAAATCACTTCAGAAGGAAGAAACAACTCTGGGGACCAGCCAGGAGGCCAAACAGTGGAGACAAAGCAACTCAGGAAACAACCGAACACCTCAAGAGGCCTTCGGGTGGTGTGCCTGAAGGTCGATATCGACTAAGGAGTAGATGGTGTTAAACTGGAGACCAGACATGGCATAAGACGGTCAAAACACCAGCAATAGCCAATACAACAGAACACCTCTGGTAGTTTAATTGGGAGACAGTCACAGTGATGAAGGCTTAGTAGAAGACTGGCAATGACAGAAGAGGTAGAAACCCACAGGAGACACAGGACCCACCAGTTCAAGCTCTGGCAATGCTGAGACCACATGCTCTGGTTCAGGTGACGTGACACGGGGCCCATGGCCACTTGCTCAGGCAACATGAAGGCGGAGGTGAGAGAGAGAGCAAGTCCACGAGCCTGTATTTGCTCCCTCAACTCAAATAAGAAACTGCCCAAAAAAGAGATCTTGGAAAAGTGGAGCGCTTGAGGGTTCTTCCCAATTATTTTATCTATGGCATTGAGCCCGACTGACAGCATATTCAAGTCTGGTGACTTGAATATGCCGTTCTGTGCAGTCTGCCCAGTTCCTTACTGCACTCCACCAAATTAGAGTCTGCTGGGTCAGTGCTTGTTGCTTTCCTCTGTCAAGGATGGGCTGTGTGGCAGGAGGGAGATGGACCCAAAATGCAGGACTTGGAGGACAAGACATAAATTGAAAAACAGCTTTTTTGCTGAGCACTTAGCAAATTCAAAATAAAGTCTATCAGGAGCAAATATTTCAAAACTAAGACACTTCTAGGTAAATATGCTATGAGGAAAGACATGGGACGAAAAGAGACTGAGACAATAAATGCAACACAGGAAAACAAGAGGAAACAGGTGAGAACACAGCTGGGCATAACTAACATAATGAGTAGGGGAAGTAAAACTAGACACAAAATACAAAGAAGAACAGGAAGAGAGCAACAACTGAATAGGGAGACAAGATTAACTTGACAAAGCACAAAAGATAAATACAGAGATGAAGACTAAGCCAGACATAGAAACACAAGGGAGGCAGGAATAAACAAGGATACAAGGATACAAACCAACATGACACAAGAACAGAACTAGAAGTGAAACTGAAACCTGAAAATGTAAATTATACAGAATACAGGAACATAATCAAAAGCTAATCAGAACTAAAAAAACAAAACAAAATCCTAAACATCCCATAAATCTCAAAACCTTGGGTCCAAAGCTGTTTAGACAAAATATCGGCTACACAGACTGGATTGTGCTTACTGTTCTGCTACTCTCCTACTCAATATTAGCAGGGCCACACTTTGTAAGAGTAATGCGTGTTGAAGTAGTAAATTGTAACAACATGCCAGTTTGACTGACCTCTCTAACGCCTCCACCCACTGGAAGTTAACTTCCTATCCATTCCTCACAGAGATATGAGAGATGTAGAGTCTCAATATTGGACAGACCAATAGATAGCTCCATAAAGACAGAGAGATTTTCAGGCCAGACCAGTGTGTGTGTGTGTGTGTGTGTGTGTGTGTGTGTCAGATGGTGGCAGCTAGGGTGGTGGGGGCTTCCTATGGTCAGACAGAGTTTATGAACCTATAAAGTCTTCGGGGATAAAAGTCACACAATGCTGTGAGGTTAAATGGCAACCGGAAAGAATGAAGGAAAGAAAGGAAGGCGGGAGAGAAAAGATATGAGGTTCATAAAGAGAGAAGATAGAGTAAGATGGAGTCTCTCTCTCTCTCTCTCTCTCCAGACTTTTCTGCTTTTGTTTCTACTTTGGTTAAAAGCCTCTTCCTCCACCCATTTCTTAAAAGTCCTTATGTAATCACCAACTACCATTTATGTGCGAGGGTTTCTGTTGAAGGCGATTTACTTTTCAGATCAGGCTGAATTTTTGCCAACTGCATGCTGTAGGTACAATAATAATTTGGAGCATTCAGGTTTTTGAATGGTCACGGTGGTAACAGTGACAACTGGTTTAAAATCTCTTATATTAAAGGTTTTGTTGCCCCCCCCCCCAACCTTAAACATCAGTCAGCTAGAGATTCTGAGACTGCATGCTAATCTTTTAATCATGGGCGTAGGAATGATTTTATTATTGGGGGGGACACATATCGGAAACCTGACAAATCCATAAATACTCAAAGCAAAGCATAAAAAATGCCATATTGATCACGTCTGTCATGAGATATAATATAATATATATATATATATATATATCTGTTTAACACCCAGGCCTCATATGTATACATTATATATCTCGTATGCTGTCAACTCTGTTTACAGCATCACCTAACCCGTACAGTAAAAGTTTTCACTCATTCATTTTAAGACATCACATCAAGCCCTGCACCACCCTCTCCTTTTCCTGTCTCCTTCGTGCTGCTCCTGCATTGCTGCTTCTAAACATACAAAATGGTTTCAGAGATGAGGTGCAGCTCCTGAGCCTAAAGGTGGCTCATTTTATACTGAACAAGAAAAAAATCCACTTCCTGCTCACTGTGGAGCAGCATGTCACCAACTCTACTGCACCTGGTAACCTAAACATAACCTAAGCCAATGGAAAAAACAAGCGCACCTCAGTAGTAAACCACACTTAGAAAA
>VUQK01027131.1:0-11795 GCA_015106715.1 Bujurquina vittata
CTTTAACGATAGGTGCAGAGAAAAAGGTTGAGGAGGGAAAATGGATGTGATGGATGAAAGGAAGTGCCTCTCCCTGGTTAATGGAGCCGGCTGGGGCCCCTTCTACTCTGAAACCGGCTTCTATCACATGATCTTTCCCACCACAGCATCCTGCATCCACAGCTCATTCAAAAACAAACTTTGTGTAGGCAACACCGCTTCCTTTGCATTTTAACAATGAGAATCACACCGTAAAATTTGGCTGCGTCGTTTGAAAGGTGATAGGAAGGCCTGGCCTGCACTGCATTCTGTTTCTTTTGGTCAAATGTAACTCACCTGTGGCCAAGGTTGAAGTCTGCTATCATCATGCTGTACCATGTTTTATTTAAATGAGTTTGGTTAGCCTCCCCACATGATTTAGAAGATGGATGGATGGATGTTCTCAAACATCTGCATTCATAAAAAGTCAAGGACTTTGAGTCTGCCTTTCCATGTTTTCTTCAATAATTCAACAGCTGTCTGAACTGTTTCACATTGGTAAGCGTGCAGCAGTGGACCCGATCAGAGCGGGTGCAAGTTTGAGGTCGCAAAGAAGGTGCTGCTCCTGAAACCTCCTTGTGATTGGCACGGTCAATCATAGTTTGCATGGAAGACACCGACTGTCTGCAAAAACTCACCAGTGAGACTCGAAAAGTGCGACACAAAGCAGAAATGGAGTAAAAGTTGCCCCTTCCGAAACAATCTCAATGAGGTATTGGGTGCAGACATCTCTTTGTGACGAATTTCACCTAGCAACAGCCAGGAACCTCCAGCAACCACTCCCCAACCAGCTGGAGAACACTTTTCCCAGAGAGTCCCTGAGCGGTCTCTATGACTGTGTGACTGAGGTCTGAGTCTAAGTTTAACCACTATACCCAACTGTCAAACCTCCATAAGAAGCATGAACCCTCACACAGGCTTTTAGCGCTGCATTAAAAAAAGTCTAGAAACAGTTCCACCTTTTGCAAAATGCCATCGCTCTCATGGTCTGAAATTTCAAAACTGAAGATACAGTATTTTATTTATTTTTTGTCTTTGTCTTCCTGTACCTCATGACTTCAGTCCATACACGGGATAAAATGTCCGAGTCTGAAAAGTAACCCCATTGCAGGAAATCTTAAGCTGGAATTATTTCTAATGGCCAACAGAGGGCGATACTTTTCCATACAAAAAGAGATAAGAAAACAGCTCTGCACTCTCCATGAGAAGACTTGGCAAGACTCCGGGATATCTCCAACCCACCATCAGTGAAATCTGCAAACCAGTGTTAGGCTCTCCGTGTGAGTGTGTTCAATCATCATATTTTTAAAACACATTTAGTGGAATCTGTAAAATGTAAAGGGTTAAACTGGTCCCAGTTCTTTCCCAGGACCTCATCTATCTCAAACATCCTTAATAATACTCGTATATATTTCTAGATTCTCAGTCTAATGAACTGACTTCCTTTTAAGTCAGCCTGAGAGGATGAGTGGGTACGGCTTTCCAGCTGAGAGAAGGATATGAAGACTTAACCTCATAACCTTCACAGTTCAAAATTATTTCCAGGCCCCAGCTTCACAGAGCCTCCGCTTCCCAATCCAAACAAATACAGCAGCTCCTAAATATAACCTCCAAAGATGTGTTTAAAAGGTCTTTTATTATAATTTCACCATTCAGTGCCACTGAGTTAAATGCATTCAATAAAGATGCAACAAAACTTCAATAGGAATGAAAGAAGAATCCACCACAGTAGTAGATTTCCCAATATTTGTCATATAAAGCTATTTTCATTTTTCTAATACATTTAGGAAACACGCTGAATAAAAAGCTAAATAAATTGTCCAAGATTTAATAAAAACAAAAATGACTATGAATATTATGATGGTCAGAGTTTGGGGTCGGCATTTTCAATGATGATGACTTTGACCTCAGAGTTTTAAGGGACTTGTGAGCAAAATGTATCACACTTCCAATTGACTATATTAATAAAAAGTCATTTTACATATTTAGCAGTGATGCTGTGAAGAGAGATTTTGACTGTAAAGCCAACTGCAGAGCCAAAGTGACCAGAGCCTGAGGCGCAGTCAGAGTGCATCCAGTCTCTGGTATCACAGAACATTCCTGAGAGACCGTCAGCTTCATTAGTGGCTGCGTCATGTTTGATTACCTCCTGTTTTCTAAACAACTGGTAGATAAATGAAGACAATAATCGGTTATTTCAATTATGTCGACTGCTGTTTGTGCACGTTTTGCTTTTGGGTGGATGATTAACTGGAAACAGTGAACAGTGGTTTTGGTAAAACAGACTCTTATATTTCTGGAGCACGAGCTCCATCACTGAGCTCTGAGTTTGAACTTCACTGGTTTGGCAGGAGTCCTCCGATGACTCAAGTGTTCCCATCAGATTCCAGTTTTAGCCAGCTCGGACTCTGCTGCGGGAACGGCTTCGGCGTGAGTCAGTAACGAGCATCTCTGATTGACATCGAGCCTCATTACTGATCCACCGAGCTGTCAGCAGCAGCAGCTGCAGGCAGTCTGCTGACAGGTAATTACACCTCAGCTACTGACACTCTGCTCGCGCTCTAATGAGCCTCCTCGTTTAGTGTTTACAGTACAAACCAGTGCAGCTCCAGGTGAGGGATTTCAGTGCTTAGGAAGCCCACTGTCTGCTGAAGTTATACCTCAGGAGCAAATTAAAACTCTAAAAACCTTCATACACTCTGAAGCTGCTGAACTTCTCTCAGGATGCTCTTTGCTTTTTCTTATGGATTTAATCACCATCCAGAGCTTGAAGGTCCTCTGCAGAAGCAGTTGCTGGTAGTAATAAGAAACACAGTTGTGCAATGAACTGCATAAAACACTCTCCCGCATCGACCAGCATACATGCCGTATACGTGCGTACCATCATGATGACAGCAAAGTGGCTCTGTGCTATTATTCATTCATTTCATTGTGCTTTATAAGGACTCTACAGTTTATCACAGATAATCATTAATATAATTTATACCATTTGATTCATTGCTGGCTAAAATTTACCAGTCTACGTTCTGTATGAGCTCCGGGTGGCAACCAAAAGAATGAGGTCGCAGGTACAAGCAGCAGAAATGAGCTTCCTGTGACGGGTGTCTGGGCCTTGGAGAGAGGGTGAGGAGCTCAGTCAATCAGGAGGAGCTCAGAGTACAGCCCTTAGTCCTCCACATGTAAAGAAGGAGGAGGTGGTTCATCTGATCAAGATACCTCCTGGACACCTCCTAGGTGAAGTGTTTCAGTCAACCAGGACGGGAGCACCAGGGCAGGTGGCTAACTTTGAAACATCTCCTGTGCCCCAGAAGAGCTGGATGGGTGGATGTAGGTCAAGGGGCAAGAGGTCAGAGTCTTCTAGAACAGAAATTGTTTATTATATTTAGGTATGGAATTGGTCCCATTTCACTGTTTTTTAGTTTCTTCCATTAAATCTAATACAGCCAGTAGGATTTGACTTGAGTGCCCCTGACTCTCATCTGGAAACTGGTCTATTTGGCTCTCTTCAGCTGACCTTGACTCTCCTCTGAAGACAGAGCAGTCTCACCCCTGTTTGGGAATTAGTTCAAAGTTTGGGTAAAGGGTGTGTTTGAACAGAAACTCCTTCCTGTTCTCCGGTTGATCCCTTTCAACTGCGCCGATTCCCCGGCTCTTTGCGTGCCAGGCCCTTTCCGGCCGGGAGTCTGGGGTGTGTTTAGCAGGGACCCTGCCACTGTGCTGCACGACCGGTTTCTGTAGCTGGTTGCTGTGTTAGGGGAAGGGAAGGGCTGGCATTTCCCCTCTGAGCCGTCCTCACACAGCCTGAGAAAAAGCTCTGGCAATAAGAGCCAGTGGAGGAGATGAGGGATAATTTAATCTGTCTCTGCAATAAACAAACCAAACCTGAAAGCAAATAAACATCCATAACTCTGTGCGTCGAAATCACCGGAAAGATGCAGCAGATTGTGCTTGAGAATACAATAAAACAGCAACATAAACAGGAATCGTTTGTTGCTTACATTCCTCTCGTGTGGTATGAACTCGGTGTAATCTTTACTTTCTCTCTTCAATAATTTGGGGGAAATCACACAATTTGGATGTAATTCAAAAGGTAAATAAAACTCCAGTGACTAACAGATGGTTGAATCAGCTCTGCCCAGCACTGCAGGAATCACAAAGGTTTATCCATTCCTTTTTATGTATTTAACAGTTTTATTAGTTATAAGTGTGGTTAGGTGTTTATCAGATCATGATGACCATACATTAATGATGATGATGCTGCAGAGGGATCACACTGGCATTAACAAAACTATATTGAGTGTCTTTAACCAAATTACATGTACCAGTAATGGAGATGCATTTCAGTCAGGGCCATTTTCTGCTTGTTGATGCTGACATTATTAACCATTTCTGCTCCAAATCATTTTATTGGATCTCAATGAAAGTTCACGTCGAGGGTCCCTGATGGACCAATGCCATCATATGGCTCGACAGATGCTGAAAACAGACCAAACTTCAGCCAAGAGAACATCGGAGACCATCCACTATGAGGAAGTCCTGATGCCCAGCTTCCTGTCTACACTGAGAGGGATTCTTTTCTGAAGGTTTCAGATACCTGGTGTCACTGTGAGCCTATGGGCTGTAGCTACACAGCAACAACTATGTCACAATTTGTGGAAGAATTTATGAATCTCAAATCGATGAGGTTCTCACTGGACACTGAATGTAAGAAGTTGATGTGATTTTTCTTATTATTTAATGTGAATTTCTGTTTCTGAAGATGACAAAAGATTTACAACAGATGGAAACAGATTTTTGGTTTTTCCTGATTTATAACAGTTAATTGCCACACTATCCCAAACAGAGTGCATGTAATTGCCAGCTTGACCATCCAGTTGCAGGACGGCTCTGTCTTGCCACCATTTTGATGCACCAAAGTCACTTTGAGGGCGTCAACCAACTGTAAGTGGTGGTAAACCTGGCCCCTATCTTTGAAGCAGCCATGCAAAAGGCAGTGAGATTGTAAGTTAGTTGAACGCAGTCACAATAATTTTGGTCGTGCTGTGGTCTCCAGTTGCTGTTTCCCCCTCTGTGACTATGGAATAAGGTACTCAACAGAGCAAACAGATATGACATTTAAGTCAGGAGCTGGTGTGGAGGTGGGTTGCAGAGGAGCTTGCAGATGCACTTCAGCTGGGGGCCAGCTAACGCAGTTTCAACAGCACGCTCTGTATGAGCTTTACCACCAGAATATGTCAGCTGATGTGGCAGGCTGCAGGATTTATGCGCTATAAGGAGGTCTGTGGTAAAATGTTGCCCAGAGGACTCTTAGTAGGTCCGTGCAGCCATGTTTGAGAAACGGATATGTCATCAGAGGGTGCTGATTGGCTGCTGGGGGGTTAAACATGTGTCCACTTCCTGTGAAATTGCTTCTATTTTCACCCTCCACCAAACTCACAGACGAGCTGCACCTCCTCCAAAGTGTCCTCAGGAATGAGACTGTGGACCCACTGAGGTGATGCAACTCTGCATCCCCCTGCACTCTCTTTCCACTCCCTCCCCTCAGTCCACCCACATTCCCAGCATGATGCCCTCCAGCAGAGATAAAGTTAGCACTGTAGAAGTGACAACGCGTTGTAACTGCTACCCGTCATCACCACCACCAGCTCCTGGTCCAGATGATGCAACCCTTACTCCCCCACCCATCACTTCTTCACTTTATTAACTGCAGTGTGTCGTTGGGATGCTAGGCAACATAAACATACCTAAATTTAGCTCTGCAGTGTGCCCTCAGCCTGCTCTGCAAACTAGATCCTCAGTGAGTAAATTAAGGAGCAGTCGTTCAGTTTAGCGGAGTTTAATAGAACAAATATTTTACACAAATACGTCCACTGACACAGAATAAATAAGAGTTAAACAGCTTTAATACAGTGGAATACATCTGTATCATAGTGCACTAAACACACAGAGTAGCATGCATGTCAGAAATCAGTCTATTTGTGACCTCAACACTGTACATTACTCAGTTACAACAGTGTGTTGGGTTCAGACTCCACGATATCAGTCCGAATGCAAAGATGCAGAGTGCTGACTTTGGAGAATGTCATCAGGTGGAATATTTGATGGTTTTATCACATACAGTCAACACAAAATGATGCCACACCGTGGATGCCTCATGAAGTCCCCCAAAAAGACTCACCTGTCCTTAAAAAAAAAAGGACAGACGAACCAGATGGCAATCTTTGTGTCCATGAGGCCTTTTCTGAATCTACTCTGAGGATTAAAAACCCTTTGAGGAACTCTCTGACAAATCTCTTCCACCTGCACTGTCAGTTCCTGTAGGAACTAGAATCTGAATTAGGTCCAGAATGTTACCTCCAGGAAGGCTCTGCTGATTTTCCTAAAGCAAAGGAACATTATAAAGATTGGTGAGGATGTCTCGTAAATTTCTTATAGGATAAATAGGTGAGGAGGTTGTTTTTTCGTGTTGTTCATTGACACATCATCGTGGAGTCGATCAAGGAATCTGGTTTGAGTTTTGGTGATCTGTCAATTTAGCTAAAGCTGTCTTTACTTTGTGAGGTCAGAGAAATAAAAAATTGGAGTTGATTTTTGTCACGAAGTCTGAATCTCGTTTAGACGAGTCTGATTTACCTAATTTATTCATGGGTTTTAGACTAAGATGGAAACACTGGTAAACCAGATCTTGGGGGGCCATTATAGCCCCTTGAAAGTCCCTGGACATTAGCTCAGAGAACTAAAAGTTCTGAGAATTTCTCATGGAAATGTGGCTAGGCACGCACATCACATGATTACATTTTTGTCAGTCCCTCGGTCCTTCTTTCCACAGACTTTAATCAGGTTGTGAAATACAACAAGCTGCAATTGGAACAGATGTTTATGTTCATGATTCGATAATGACCTGAACTGACGCAAGAACATCTTATCAGACTGTTTCCTGTAGTCTGAGCCCAACATGAGAGGAAAAGACATCTGCAGTCTCACCAAAAAGATAAGACTCATGATGAAATCAATCGAAGAATGTTCTCTCTATCACAGGGAAATGGATGGAGGCCACAAATTAGACCAATTAGAGATACAAACTAAGAGAAACGTCTACATTAGAGTACCTTTAAATGTCTTCTATAGCTTATTCGCAGCTTTAGTTAGCTACTGTGCATCATTAATGAGAGTTTTAAGAAGCCGTCAACTGAACACTGATATTACCCAAAAATCTGATGGCTTGTTTTTAATGAATCAATTCTTTTTTTCTTTTAGCCAAACACTTAATACCTTTAGTGTTTCATTGACTTATTACAGAAATTTAAAACCCTTGTAGTGACGAGACTTTCAGAATAAAAGCAGAATCATTATTCCTAACACATCCTCCATTGAAATTACAAACCTGCAGTGTTGATGCATTATGTTTGTCTTCTGCAATAATCCAATCTAATCCATTTACTTACTCCAACAGTGAAACGCAGCCCTGGTCTTATTCTGAATGTCAGACTTACATGAGGCCTAAAGACCTTTGTTGGTGTTTCCATGACCTCCAAACATCCACCAGGTCACCTGTGCAGGTTCAGGCTTGGATTTTGAGTCATTGGATTTGAGTCACAAACCTAAAACCGAGATGGGTCACCAGTGACAGGGTGGACATTGAGAAGTTTAAATGTTTTCATTCCAAATACACAATAAATAACTCACATTTGATGAGCTCAAACCTGAAAATATTTGGAATTTCTGCTTCAAAAATGAGCTAAAAGATTATAGGATTATCAGTATGTTTGCAAATTACGTAATAATCTATTATTTATCTCTCGTCTCAGAACCCCTTTTTTATCCAACACCTCCAGTGTGGTGTATCCACCAACGTGTCTGTGACTCGTCCTTCACTCTGCTAGTCAAATTTAAACATGTCTGCAGAGTCTTCCTCGGATCAGCTGGAGAAGAAAGTAAAACATCGGATTCATTTCCTGTTAGTTCACGTTGTTATTCCTTCGCGTTCAAATTCCCCATCTTCAAAAATCCACCAGCACTGAAAAAGTCTGAACACCTCCTGAACATCCAGATGTGCTCAGACCACGCAGTACCCCTGGCTGGCCATGAGGGTGGTCTGGCTCTCCCTTCGCTTGTCCTTTTTCTTTTTCAGTCGGACCCTCCAGCAGATGGCGCTGGAGCCCAGCAGTCCCAGTCCGGCAGACAGAAGCACCAGTCCCAGCACTGAGATGGTGGACCCATGGGAGTTGAAGGTGTAGGCCACTGCTGTCACCACAATGCCAGCAATGAGGACCACAACGCCAAATGGGATTGTGCAGCGGTAGCAGGACATCTCGGCACCACCGGTCGCCGCCGTGAGCTGGACTTCATTGACGTGCGGGACGTGTGTCGTCACAACAACACTGCGGTCCTTCCTGGGCTTGTCCCGGCTCAGTTTCTCAGCAGAGATTGATGGCGGTACCTTCATGGCACTCCGGGGGATCCTGCCACCGCCACCTTTGCCATGGAAATCGTCCGGCATGGTGATCTTACTCGCAAGGAACAGGTGAGCCATCTTGATATAGGTGTCAGGGATCAGCCAATCACAGAGCAGTTAGCTGTGAAGTTAGAAATTATTTTTTAATTACATGAAGACATTATAACATGTTTAAGTGTTTACCACTAACATTTTTACATCTTACAGGGTTCTAGCCAGAAGAACATTTCATCCCAGTGCGTGTGTGTTGGGGGGTGGGGCTAATTAGTATTGGCTTGCTAATGCTAAACCCCAGATATTGTGACAGCTTACTGATTCAGTGACGGTGAACAGTTGGATAATATGTATGTAATATTCTGTGATAACAGTTGGTCCTAAGGGTCAATGAGGCACCTGAATCTGATTGGACCATGTGACTTGTTTACGATAGGGAGTGTGGATTTTACGATGAAAATAAGACGCTCAAAAGTGTCCTTTGAGCGCCCTTTTCCTTTACTCCCCCCCTCAGTTTCACCCTGGTTGCTATTTTGCCCCGTAAAATCAAGCATGAAGAGTACTGTCGCGAGATCGCACTTGCACTTTGTTAACGAAACTGGCCATGCCCGGTGGTAGATTACAAATTGCGGTGAAATAATGTTATAGTGCGGCTAGCTCACCAGAAAAAAGAAATCCGTCTGGTATCAGCGATGGGGTGGCATGCACCAGTGAAACCCAGTGAAATTCTCAGCAAGATGACCTCAGTGCGCTGGACGATCAACCGCTGACTAGAGCCCTCCTTTGTACGAGGTATTATTATTCATTAGCAATCTGTTAGCTCTTACTGAGGTCCTATATGCTAAAGCAATTCTAACATTGTTGGACCATCAACCAAAACCTTCAGTGCCAGCTGGAGAGGCTGAGAATGACAACTGAAGAGTTTGATGAACTGCAGCAGACCAGAAAGAAAGAATGAAGCCTGTAGCAGATCAGAAGGAAAAACTGCTTTGACTGCATCAACACACTTCTTCCCTTCATGACTTCAGCCTCTAAACATTCATGGGGGCACTCGAGGATGGGAGAAATCTATGCCACTTTTTGAGTCATTGGCAGATTTCGTGGGGATAACACAGGTCACTGGATCTTAGCTTGAGTGCTGCTGTTAAAGTGAAAAGAGCCCAAACTAACAGACTGATCCTGAAACTCGCCAGCATGTTTTACAGATTAGATGCAAAAAGCAGCTCATCAGAAGCATGAGTGGTGACACACTTCGTGGTAACATCTGTCTCTCTCTGGGTGGAAGTGACAGCCTGCTGTAGATGTTCAGCTGATAATGAGACCTTAATGTGAAGCGGGTGGAGAGCAGCACATTAAAGTGCAGCGCATCACCAAAGGGTGGCCCTAAATTAAAGACCACAGGAAATTATGAGACATAACGAAGGCCCGGCCTTGCTGTAACTTTATTAGCAGCTGAATCCGTGACATTTTCACTCCGAGATCTAACGCCCTCACAAACAAACACTGCTGCCTCCGGCCTGATTTCTGCTGCAGTCTCTGACATAAACCTGCAGCTCTGCATCACTTCCACAGACATCGTCAGATCTGATCAGCTTCATTGCTGCAGCCACACTCAGGGGTACACGGTCGGTGCTTTCGTGCTGTCACAGACACCAGCCTTTCATTATGATTAACACATTTGACTTTAGATAGAAAAGGTTTGTGGATTTTTCTAAGTAACTGGGTCATGATTTCTGGAAAGAGAGATTTTTGGCTCTGTGAGCACCACAATGTAGTTGTCATTTAGTCCTACTGTGCTAAAGGGAAGACAGACATCTCTACAGCTGATATCTGCTGAACTGGGCAACTTACACTAAAACATTGTAAACTGATAAACAGCACTGCAGGCCAGAGGATGACATGTATGTATGTGATTAGAAATGTAAGATTTTGGTGTGAAATGCTCCTTTAATTTGTAATATTTAGATATAGGTCACCCTAAATAAAAAAAGAGGAGCCTGAGGAACATTAATACGATTTAGAACGGAAGTTCTGCTCTGTTTAAAATTTTAAAAGGTAAGACTTTTTAAAATTCTCTAATTTCATCATATTTGATGGGAAAGGGATTCAGGACATGCTTGCACCAAGTCTTGCGTGTAAGCGTACACAGTCATGTTAATTTCTAAGGTTTTACATTTAAGGAGATAATAAAAGTCATCTGGTTCTCAGGACTTAAAATAACTTAAATGCAAACTCAAATGAACACATGATGTGTTTCACTGTGCTATTATTTATTTATCAAAACAAAACAAAAATGCAGAAACTGTGAATGAAAAACTAAGTCCAGCCTGACTGCTTCCACAGGAATTAAGAGGTTCTGCTTATTAAATGCATGGATTAATTGATCAGGAGCAGTGTGAGCACCTCTATAAAACGTTTTGTCAGTTTGTGGCTTTCAGGTCTGCCAGAACATTCTCTGGGAGTGGACGTCCCAGCAAATTCGGCCCAAGGTCAGAGCGTGCAGTGCCATCTGTCCCACAGCTAAAATTTGGACCAAACTGGGTCTTCAACAGGGCAGTGATCTAAACCACAGCAGCAAGAATGAAGGTGCCACAGTGGCTCAGTCAGAGTCCAGACTTCAGTCTGCCTGAAAGCTGTGGTGGGACCATCAGAGAGCTCTACATGAATGCGGGAAACCTCACTGAGCTGAAGTGAAAGACTGATAAAGTCACACAGAAAACCATCACTGCGACCTATTGCTGCTAAAGGAGATTCTAAAAGCTGCGGAATCATGTTTTTTTTAGTTTTACTTTTTTACCATGACTGCACGTCTGAACACAGATACCTGCTCTGCTTCGTGGATGTCTGTTCGTACAATTAACTGCACAGCAGCCATATTACTGGTCAGATATTGTGGCACAGCAAGCCCCGCCCCCTGCAAAGGTTTTAGCCGCTCTCCAAATACTGAATCACTAAGATGACACAGAGTCCTGTTCTGTCCATGCCCATCATTTTCCAACGTTTAAAAAAATAAATACTGTTGGCTGCCAGTAGACACATCTATGGTATGAATTTGAGCATGCTAGGTCATGAGTCATTACGTCATCACAAGATTTTCAGAAAAACCTGACCTCTGACCTTGACCAAATGGCAAAAATGCAATCAGGTGATCTTTGGGTCACTGGCTTTTGTGCAAATTTGGTATGAATAGTATTGGTTGTTTCGCTGCAATATTGTTAACAAACAAACAAACAAACAAACCGAAAACAGCACCCCCCCCCCCCCCCAGGGGCGGGGCAAAAAAACCCCAAAAAGCCCCAACAGACAAAACAAGCCCAGGGTACAAACA
>VUQK01027131.1:11815-22421 GCA_015106715.1 Bujurquina vittata
TGGGTTTTTTGTTTTTTGGAAATTTTGTAAAAAAAAAATTGGGTTTTTCCCCCCAAAAATTTTAAAAAAAAAAAAAACCAAAAACCCCCCCCCCCCCCCCCCCAGGGGCTGGGCTAAAAATGCTCCAAAAGGCTCCAACAGGACAAACACAGTCCAGAGGTTCAGCATAGGGTCCATTTAGCTGAGGTGAAGCCTAGTAGACAGCTAGCAGCTGCTACCATCCATCTTTAAGTGAAAGAGGCCACGCCCCCAATAATGCAAACTTTATTTAGACAGGTGAGGCATAGAAACCTCCCCTGTACACCTGTTATGAAGGAGGAAATTAGCTACACAGACCAAAGCAGTTTCTGTACCAGGTTGAAAACATGTTTATGTCTGCTGGAAAGCGTTAGCATGAGAGTCCGCGGGGACTGACTGACTGTGGCGCCTCCGGGTCGTTCTGTGGACTGAACGTGTCCTCATTCAAAGACCGCTGAACTGTTCCTGCCTGCAGCACACATACCTGCTGTTCGCCTCCTTAACTGTCTGTCTTTGGCTGTTAAAGCTCTTTGTGAGCTGCTTTGCTGCAGAAATAACTAACTTCTAGCAGCATTGAGCTAAAACTGAAAAATATATCTGCTTTACTTTAAGAAAAGGATCAAATCCCCAGAAGAAGCAGCTTAAGAAGCTGGGACGAGCAAACATTTTAGCCTTTTGAGAAAATGTAGAAAATAGTTCCTGCTCATTGATCCTTGCAGCCTGACTGCCACAGAAAAGAGCTTCAGGCTTCAGCATTCCTCCCTGAAATCAGTACTGTCCCGACTTTCCAGCAGCTCACATGAGTAAATGATGCCTGATGAAGCTGTTCAGGCTGATTTTGTGGAGAAATCTAAATAGCTGAAAGCACTTACTGTGGCAGTGAGCAGCTGTCCATGCCCTCAGAGCGCAGCCTGAATGAGCTCGGTGGGTCTGGGTCTCCTCAGCGTGGAGCCTCCTCAGGCTCGCCGCTCTGCATCGTTCTCACTGCAGAAATGAACGGGGGGAACGTGGCTATCAATAGAAGAAGAGGTCCCCACCACCAGCACCACACCCACCCCTCCATACCACCTCCTACCCGAGGAGGAAGCAAAGTTTTAACTCTTTCCTCCCTTCAGCTGCTCCTCTGTCTGCCTGTCCAGCTCCTTGAATCATTTTGAGAGTTTCATGTCACAGAAACCCCCCCAAAAAATGAACTGTATTTTAGTGGAACCCGTCCCACTGAAGTGAGGAAAAACAATCAAACACAATCAGGCAGTGGGAATTTGATGAATCTGCTGGCATGTTTGGCTCTAAAAAAAAAAAGCGTCACCTTTTTACAGCTGTGGGTTAAACGCACCTGTTGGACAGGTAATTTTTTTGCACCTACAGACATGAAGATGGTTCAGAATCAGATGGCCGGTGCTTGCTCTACACCGGCCATCAGGGGTGTTACAGTACCTGTGGTGGCAAAAAGTCTCTCTGCCGATGGGAAACCAACCCTCAGCCGTGACCTCTGTGAACACTTTCCTGATGAGCTCATGGGCTCGGTCTCTCATTTTGGGCCAAACTGAGTGATCTGCAGTAAGAGGGGGAGCTCGCATATAAACCTTCGAGGTCATATTTCTGCTCCAGTCCCAGAGGAGCCTCCAAGCTGCAGCTGCAAACTCATGTTAACATCTGGGACGAATCAGCTGGACTTTGTTTACCGCCCTGATCTCTGAACAGACTCACGTCCACCACAGCCCAAAGAGACTGAAGGGCCTCAAATGCTCAAACATATTCAGCTTTTCTCCCATATTAAACTTTTTATGAGCAGCCTGAACGGCGTCGAGCAGCCTGTGGGCCGATTTCTATGTGAAGACTTTCCTATGAAGGTCCAAAGAATGCAGTGTTTATGCTGCTGCAGGCCTCACATATGTCAGCAGTGAGTTTTCCTTAAATTCCTCAACAGAAAAATTTGTTTTATTGGCAGAATGTTGTGCTGATATATTCTGCAGCCTGTCATACATTTTTGCTGATTTGCACGATTGTGTGTGTGTGTAAACTGTGTGTACTTCCTTTTATGTTTATTTTGAATCACAGTATTTAAAAGGTTTGTATTCAGCGTGCTCAGGGAAGGATCCCCATCTTAAACTCCATAAACTCTACACTTTGACTTCATGTTCAGCTCATTTACTGCAAGAATAAAGCTGAGATTGTTTAAATCATGCCAAATAATGCTTTTTAAAGAGGATTGTTTTCAAAAAATATATATTTTTAAAGTAGTATTCCCACATTAAAGTGCTGTGAGGCAGCAAACATCAATAACTTTGATCATCAGACAGTTACTTACACCAACAATTATTAAAGTTTTTGGCCGTGGTCGAGCTCTTAAACAGCGCTGAAGGCACGACAGACTGCGCCTGTGCAGGTTCATTTGTTTTTGAAGCGATGAAGCTGCGGTGCGTTACGTGATCAGCTGTCAGCAGGGGGCTCTGGTTCTGACCTTGTGGAGGTCTGAAGGTCAACATCTGCAACAGCAGGTTTCTGTGAAGCAGCCTCCCTGCAGGTGCAGCCCAAATTAGCAGAGAGGGAAAGTTAGAGCTCCACTTCATGCCGCCGCTTTCTGCTGACTTCGGGCTAAAGTTTCTCTCCAGCCAGGAGAGGAAGGGAGAAGAGCTTTTTTAGGATTACTGGAGCAGGACGGATGTCTGAGCGTGCAGACGTGGCAGCACAGTTTTTAAAGTGGGCCTGTTCTCCTTTCTTTAATGTTCATATTAAACATGGTCAGAGTCGCAGATAAACAGGTGCTCAGGAAAAGAACAGCTTTATGCTTAAGCTGCCATAACGTCAGCTCCATAATTTTCCAGCTGAAGCTTTTTGTTTTTATTTAAACATGTTGCTGCTGCAGGAACATCAGCGTCCCCACAGAGGCTGCAGTGTCTCCAGTTTGTGTCCTGCTGAGAGCAGCTGGGAAACATTTGACCTTATTTTCAACCATTAGCAGACTTTGCTTTTGCACGTGATCCTCTTGCGAGGGGGTCACAGTGAGAGGGGAGCAGGGGTCACCACAGTGGGACGACCTGGAGAGGAGAAACCAGCCTGAAGCCATTTCACATCATCTCCTGGTACCCTGTGTGGAGTTTGGTTGCAGCATCTGTACTGATCTGTGGCCGACGATGGGAGTGGAAATGAGGTTTTAGTGCGTGTGAAATTTCATGGTGATTGAGATTTATGGAAAACGGCTCCATAAATCTGACGCAGGTGCTTTTCAGCCTCTGGGAATTGAGTTTGTAAGTTATATGACCTTGTGAGGAGAGGAGCAGATCTTCACATGTGATTTACATTCACAGCTTCAGCTTGTGTGGAAATGATTTAAGTTCTCACTTTCTGCTCAGATGAAGCAATCAGGACAAAACGATGCGTTTAATGAAGACTCGGAGGTTGATTGATTTTCCTTCCTGGCCTTTTGGATGCTCGTCCAGGGACGGCACACGAGTGCTAAATCACTTCCTTCCCAGATCCGTTTCTGGGTCAGGGATGATGTGAGTTATTTGCTTTGGATCTGAGTCTCTGGAGACGTCCTCCCCTGCTTCCTCTGTACAACAGATGGTTGCAGGCTGTGCATGTAAAGTGGTGAGTTAGCAGCTATTGGAGCTCACAGCTCGAGTTTGTGCTTTCCTTTCTCTTCCTTCCTGTGAATACAGGTGTGTTTGAGCTCTTTGTAATCCTACATGCTGATGTTCTTTGGCTCGAAACATTGTGGAAAAGTTGACTTTGCATTTTCACAGCTTCACACCTCCCAGTTACTAAAAAAAAAGCCTTGGACCAAAAGTGTGCAGTCACAGCAGCGGGCCCACGAGGCGCCGACAAACTGCTGAACCCTGAAAACCAGAGGAAGAAAAACTTCTGCAGCCTGGATTCACACGCTGAGAAGCATCTCCATAAACACATTCTGCATATGCAGGAGAGGAAGGCCAGAAGACTGAGATTTGCAGGTCAGCAGCCTGTGTGGAGATCAAAAGAATGCTCATTTATGTTTGTATTAGCTTTCATAAGTGCATCAGTAAACACTGAGTGATGGAAGAAACACTGAACGCCTGCTCTGTGAAGTCTGAAGACAGACGCAGCAGATTGATGGGAGATTAATGGCAGAAAATGTCTACGTAATCATAAAAGAAGATTAATGATACCGATTCATTAATATTACAGCTGTGCACGGGTTACCTGAAGGAGAAGGTCACACTAAACTAGCAACAAGAATGAAAGTCAACATCTCTGCATCTTTGTACACTCCCTGGATGCCGGTTCTCAGGCTCTGATTTTTTTAATGTACAATATCTTTATTTAATGAAGCCGTTACCGTCATACTGTGAGTATTTTCAGAGTTACGGGCCCTCAAAGTACACAGGAGTAAGAACTTACAGGCGTTATCCACAGTCACGTTTTCTGGCAATTAGCTGGACCAAATGTCAAAAATTTTCCGTAAAGATCACCATGTGCGGGGCTGCTCAAATGTCTCCTTTTTACCCACATTTGATACCAGGCTCATCTTCCTGCTGTGACTTCTTCTGGGTTCAGATTATTTGCTCACATGGTCACAAAACATCTCAGGAGAGACTTTCTGCTGGAATCTGTGAGGTTCGTGTTGTCCTGAACCAGATTCAAGCTCCGACAAAGTTTCCATTTTCCATCGAGAGCCAGGTAAACAGGTTAGAGGAAGAAGAAGGTGTGCTGCTCACAAGCTGCCCATCAGCGGGCTTCCAGAAGTGGGCCAATCAGGAAAAAGCAGAGTTTGAAGGAGGATAAAAAGATGGGAGCTAAAACAGCTTGGGTCAGCCAGTATGAGATATATAATTATGATTTTGAAAAGCGAATTAAGGCGTTGGGCAGACTCGGGCCAGTTTGTCTTGTCCTTTTTTTCATGTGCTGTCTGTTTTATAGCTGTTGTTGACTGAGTGACCCGAGACTGGACCCATCTGAACACTTGAAACTGTGCTTTGGGCTCGGGACAGCGGGTGCTGGATAGGCCATAGTGGGCAGGGTCATTCACGTGGCTCGCTGCGCTGCGTGGTGGCCCACTCCTCCTTTTTTTAATGATGCTACAGTCATTAAGACTCACGACACATCACTGTCCACATAGGCTCTTGGGGGCGGACGTGTTACCCGGTGGTTGGCGGGTGGGGCTGCTGATGTGGTGTCTTCTCCTCAGTTTATCTGTGCCTCAGACATTGAGGGTTTTGGGGGTGCGGTGTGGGCATCCTTTCAATTCTATTTTATTTGTATAGTGCCAAATCACACCAAACACTCGTCTCAAGGCGCTTTCTAAACCATACACTCACATACACCAATCATATCTACTCCAACTGACCAGGGACGGGCTGGGCCTTCCGCACCCCTACTTCCTACACCTTGTCTTGCCTGGTGGTTTGGGGCCATGAGGGCTCCATCTAGGGCCTCCCTCCTTACTCTTCTGGGGGTGTCATCGGGATGAGTGGCCCTTTTCAGGTGCTGTCTGTCAATCATCATGACGATAAAGGTGAGTGCCACTCAATATCTGCTGACTTTGCCTAAATAGAAAGAGAGCACGCAGTTTGTTCTGTCCAGACACAGAATGAGAACAAGGACAGAAAAATCTGTAACATTACCAGACTGAAACTTTTCAAACATCTTTTTCAGCTCGTTTCGACCAGATAAGCAAAGACAGAGCCGTCCATGTCGACATCCAGCAGAAGAAAGAGAGAACGAGTGGAGGAAGTGTGAGTGTCAGGATGATTGCTGTTTGGTATTATTAGGATCAGAGGAAACCGCGGATGTTATTAGAGAGGGAAAGAGATGAGCCAAATGGAGCAAGAGTGACAGGATGTGCACATCTCAAGCAGATCAAATAAAAAGAGGGTCATGAGCGCTCGATGAGCAGTCACGGTTTTCAAAGAATCAGGAAAAATTTTTAAAAATGCCAGACTCAAAGTCTTATAAACTAATGCACTGCCTCCAAAACAACTTTACAGAAAGCCATAGAGAGCAAGTGAAGGAATAGAGGAAATGGACAGAAAGGGTCAGCTAGGGAGGGAGCAGGAGTGAAAACGGAGAGAAAGTGTGGAGGAAACCTTCCCATTATTCCCTGTTTTCATGCAGGATTTGGCGTGTTGGTGGTGGGATTACCTCACCTCCTGATGCAGCCCTGGAGAGACGACAGGAAGGGCTGCATCACTGCGGTCAGCGGGTCACAGAAAACACGCCAAACGACGTGTTTTCTGTCATGTCTCATCGAAAATCTGCAATGTTTATGAAGACCAGTCGACCTGAGCTCCATGCTGCCTGAATATTGAAGGAAGTAATGCAGACGTTGGGCTTTGTGGTTGTAAATAAAGCTTCAGACTGAAGCCTGAACGACAAACCTGGTTTCCTCACAGCATCATCACGCTTACCTGACGCAAACTGACCCGTTTAAGGGTGCAGGATGCAGTAACCCATCCATCACGTTCAGCCCAGTCTAACGTTTCTGTGACTTCATTTATTTATATTTTACTAGACGTTCTGATGTGTTTTTAATTTAACATTCACTATGAGATGAATGTGGAGTGTGGAGCTGAGTCACATTAAGCCACAGGCCCCATGTTCAGCTTGCGGTGATCATGAGATTCGCGGTTCATTCACAGTGTAACTCTTGCTTCAAACGGCCTGCAAACATGCTGAAAGCTGCACATCACTCGTCTCACGCAGACTTTCACTGAGAGAAGCCTGCAGCCATCCTGACATCTAGTGGTACAATCAGGAACTACAATACCTGTTTCCCTCGAACCTCATAACATACACATGCGTCCATCTTTAAAGTAGAACAAGTGTCTGCAAGTCTGTTCAGTGTTCATTCATCAGTTTATTCATATCTGGCTCTAAAATAATTGATTAGGAAGAGCAGTTTTGGACTTCATGGACTTCCTGTCCTGTCTTCACTACTTCCTGCAGTGTCTCATGAATGAAAAGATGGTCTCACATGCTTCATTGACCTCATCTGATGATTTCGCTCCTGGAGTAGAACACAAGATATTTAATGTACTTTCATCAAAGTTAATTTAGCATACACTCACATGTGTGAGTGAAACCAGGTGGTGAAAATTGAATGAAAATTGGTGAGAGTGTAACCAATAATTATAAAGGAGTACAGCAGCCATGGAAAGCAACAATAAAACTGACCTCCTAGCTGTTTTTAACACTTGAACTGCATTAAGAACCCAGGATGCTTTCCACTGCTGTCTTTTCTCACCCAGCGGGAAATAGTCCCACTCAGATGCGTTACTACACAACTGTAAATACTTGGTGTGGTTTAGGCGAGGGAGCTGTCTGTCTCTACAGGGTGCAGGAAGCAAAACACATGATGTCCACTGACTAACATACTATCAGCTGCAGCATTACCACATCACAGCATCCAGACAGACTCTGCACATGACAGCAGGCAGGCTAAAATCCTAGTCCTAGAGTCCTGCAAAAGTTCACGGCTGCAGCACTCGCTTCAAAACATCTGTGGTACCTTCTAGGATCTGCTGGTGTTGCTGCAGTCTGTTTTTAGTCTGGGTTTAATGAGTCTAAGGTGTGTTACTGCATGAACAGAAGAACTGGGCTGTGTGGACAAGCTCACCGCACTGAATAGTGCTCCCACTTTCAAAGACTGTCACTGAGATGCCGGGAATCCCCTTATAGATGAGGCCTGTAAATATCTCTGGATTATAACTGTGGAAGAAATATAACAAACAAAAACCTGAGAGTCTGACTAACTACATTTACAGCAGACACAACATCAGTGGGCGGCCTGAGTTTCCTTTTTATCTCTGGCTCTGGGGGTCATTGTTGTGGATTCCCACCCTCATTATCAAGAACATTTCATGGCAAACACACCCACACACACACACACACACACACAAGCAAGAGAACAAGGAACTGGACTTTTGTGCTTTCACAAACAGCTTCCCTGAGGAATGTCTGGGAAAGTTCAGGACTCCAGTGTCGGCAGAAATGGCTTACATATAAAATTTACATATAAGGTTTACCCGCCATACCATCCACACCTTTTCTTCACGGGTGCTTAAAAGTATCTCTGGATTTTGATTATATTTTTCATTTCACGTCAGCTTTCAAGCTCTTCATGAAAAAAATGTGATTAGTTTGAAAGCAAAGACCCAGAAGAAAGCCATCTCTGATCCTTTGCCACCGAGTAGCATTGGCTGACACATGATGTGAACAACCAGGAGAGAAGAACTATAATCTCCTGACCTGCAGTTCTCACTGCAGATGTTGTGCAGTTTTTCTAAATCCACTGGAAAGCCTCTGCAAGTAGCCACCAAGTTCTTGATCTTAAAGTTGAGGAAGCGGACAGGGAAGCCAAACTTCTGCAGTTTGCGGGCAAACCTCCTGGCCACCAGGCGGGACTTCACAATGCTGATCAAAGGGAAAGAAAAGAGAGGAGAGGGTCAGAAAACCATCTTACTGCAAAACAGTGTGAGGAGGTACGAATCCAGACAAACCTCTCTGCTCCAAAGCAGACCATTTTGCCATTATTAAACACGGTCACCGTGGCTTTTGGCTCTCGGTTCCTCATAACGATCGCCATGAAAGTCTGAAAAACAAGAGCAAGACTGAAAACCAGGACAGGCCTCATTATGTACATGTGAGCATGCTCCACATGCTTCTCTGGGTCACATGTTCAGGTTTTTCTACCTTTGGATTGTATTCTACATTCCACATATTGCGTGCAATGACGTCCAGATCCAAAGGGCAGCCCAGGTTCACTCTCGAGACGACATTACTGCACACAAGCACACAGAAACACATGATTCAGAGCGGTCCTTGGATGATGTCTTCATCAGGTACTGAGGAAGACTGAGATCAGACTGATACCATATCACTGGGGTGGGTTTTGCTAACTCCTCCTTGGTGATCTCGGGCACCGCCAAGATCTTGGGATTAACAGCGCAGGCCTCCAGTCCAGATGAGGAGCACGCCGGTGCAAGTTCAGCTCCTGCTGAGGGATTCTGGGAGTTGTAGTCCAGACCTCTGCTGCTGTTTGGGGACATCTTATCAACAGTACTGCTCTCAGCTGAAAAAATAAAATAAAATAACTGCATTTTCTCTGCAGTTAGATGCACTTTTTTTCATCTTCAGTTTGAGTCATTGTCATGTTTGATGTTAAAACATAAGCGAGCGGGCACCTCCCATATGAAGGAGTTTAGCATACAGTCTGGATGGCAAAATGGGTTTAAAAGCTGAACTGAAATCGACAAAAAGACAGGACCCTCTAGATGTTGCAGAATAGGCTGCAGGCTCAAGGACACAGTATCATCAACAGATCTAGTTGCTCTATATGCAAACTGGTATGGTTCTAGGCTGATACTGGAAAGGTGTCTAAGTACCAACCATTCCAATATTTTTATGATAGCTGATGCTAATGCTACGGGTCTATAGTCGTTCAGACAGCTTGTGTTAGACTTCTTAGGCACAGGTACCATCCCAGCTGATTTAAAACAAGCTGGAACTTTCTGTTGGGCCAGGAAGCAGTTAAAAATATCAGTTAAGAATATCAGTTATCAGAGTGTTGTTCTTGATAGACTCTGGTGAAGGGACAGGTTTGCTGTAGCACCTGTGTTTTCTCCAGTGAACGTGTTGAGTGTCAGAAGCTCATCGGGCAGCAACTTGTAAAACAGCTCCTCCTGCTCCTCCTCATTCACCTCCTCCTGCTTTTCTGTCCTCAAGATATCCTGCAGTGAGAAACCACAGAGGAAACTGATTCAGTTTCCTACTCTGTCTGCTAACATGTGACCTGAACCTTTGTGTTGTGAACTGTACGTCAGGTCTGGATGGCATTACCTTGGCCTCCACTAACACTCAGGAACCTTGGAGTCCCTTTGACCAGAAACATCCTAATTCATGCATTTATTATTTCTAGGCTGGACTATTGTAATTGATTATTATCAGGCTGTCCTAAAAGCTCCCTGAGAAGCCTTCAGCTGATCCAAAATGCTGCAGCTAGTGTACTGACAGGGACTAGAAAGAGGGAGCACATGCTCTCATATTGGCTTCTTGACTTTCAGGTCTGAAACTGCACTGCAGGATTTGATTTGATTTGAAATCAGCAGCTAAGAAACTATGTTTGACCTCGAGGAGAAAGTGAAAACTCACTTTTGCCATAAACTTATCAAAGCATTGCTCCATCGATGATTCGTCCCTGACTGAGGAGGTTTCCATTAGCTTTCAGGGATTAAATCAGGTATCGATCATCAACCAATTATGGATGTACTGTCAGAATTTTCCTTTGAAATTACCTGTGTTTACATACAAATTGGTTGCTAGGAGACCAAGTCTGTGACTAGAAAACTGGGATGTTTTTTTTAAATATGTATTCATACAAGGACAGAGTCAGTCTGTCATGGCGTGTGCTCATGGGCTGGAGAGGGTTGGGATGGGCTTGTTTTTCTTTTGGGTGGAGCCGTGATCCTGACAGCCGGGGGCCACCTGGATGTCATCAGCTCATCATGACATGGAGACAGTAGGATCAGTCGGGCCCTCGACCCCTCGCCTGAGTATCCGCTACCTTTTCGGGGATCCGGATCGGTTGCTCTGTCTACGCCAACTGGCT
>VUQK01027132.1:0-18548 GCA_015106715.1 Bujurquina vittata
GGCTGCTGACCGCCGCTTTTATTTACACATGCATACAATGAAAGTCACATGACCACAGGTACTTCCGGTTACAGCGTACAGTAATCAACACTCCCACAGTCCCCCATATATGGATGCAACCTCACGTGACCTAAAGGTGTTTGCACTCATGTGATGGCTCTTTGTATGCATATGAGGTTGGGGGTGTCCTCCATTTTAACAATGAGGAGTTTCTCTGTGTGGCTGGGACAGCCTGTGATAATAATCAGTATTCCTTCGAAAGCTCCTTTAATATTATCACAAGCTTGTCCCCATCCAAGTGAAACCAAACCAACAGGATTACACACGAAACAACTCATACAAATAGAAGATATGATAACTCACAATGAAAGTTCATACAATAACTCCAACAGTCATCCATCGTGAGGGGAGAAAGAAAAGCACAAAAACTGAGTGCTGTTCAGAAAAAGTATTGTAAATTTTAAAGAATAAAGGAATGTGGCTCCAACCTGCATGTCTAGATGTCGTTTGGTCACCGTAAAGCAGAGAAAGTGATCAAAAAAACAACATTCTCTTGTAGTGTAGAGTAGTGGTCCATACTGTGTTTTCTCTTCTGTCCCACTTCAGCCAGAAAATGAGTTTACTCGAGCGGGTTCGCCTTCCCAATTCAAGACCATCTGTAGTGGCAGTGAAGAAGCTGGTGGGTAACGCGGACTCCATCGAGGAGAGTCCCTCCAAGGAGCCCAAACCTGCCGGCTTCACCAACCGAGAACGCTTCCGCACCGCCTTCCGCATGAAGGCCAACACACTCCGCCAGAGCTCTGAAGGTACAAAGCTAATGAAATTAAAAGCAAGGATATGCTCAGAGAGATGTAGTTTTCTGAATAAAGTTTTTTTTTTCTAATACAAAATTCTTCATCTGTTTTTCCTGTCAGATGCAGGAGGGGTGGCAGATCCAGCCTTAGAGGAGCGGGGCTTCCCCCCAGACATCCTCCTGGAGGACATGATCCCAACACTGAAACTGGTCATCAGGGCAGTCAGGTCAGGAGCTGGTGCTCTTTGCAACTCTAAAGTCATGATGTACCAGTACATTAAACCCAATTAATGAAATAATGGAGTTCTAGTGTGATCAGGAGATATAGCTCATCCAAAATCAGTTATGGAACCAGCCTGGTTTCTTTGTCTGTTCACAGGTCACAGTGTAGACGTGTACTCCTGTGTGTATCAGTACATTATGACATCACTGCTAGGTGAAAGAAAGGGGTAGGGTCTCATGAAATTAGTTTGGGTAGTTTTTCTGTTAGCAGCTCTTTGGAAAAGGTGGAAATTCTGCAAAAAAAAGGTGGATGTTTATCAAACCCAGCCATCAAACCTGCCTGCAACCCTGTCAGTGACATGGTGGATGTAAGGAGGTTAAATGCAGCAACATGGATGAAGTTAGAATTCAAACGCGTCTTTTTCACCTGCTGAGCCAACAGAACAGAAAACACCACTTTGTAGACGGTGCTAATTCAAAATGTTCATTTGTGCCATCAGATATCTGCAATAGCCACAGAAATATCGTAAAGTACGATTGGTGCTCGCTGGATGGGCTTTCAAAACACTCCGTGTTGAATTTTCATTCCTGCAGTGTGCTATATGTAAACCAGAGAGTGCAGCATAACTCACAAATGCTGACAGAGCAGCGGTAAATCTATAGGCCACACAGCTGACATAATGCAGGAATTCAATCTAGTGCCAGTGCCTGTGAGATGAGTGATTAACCCTGTGAAAGTGCTGCTTCCTTCCACTCCATTATATCAGGGCTGAATGGGTTTCTGAATAGGATGTTCAAATCTGGAGGGTTTTAGTTTCAGGACCAAAGACTTGCTGCCAAACGCTGGAGTTTGTGCAGCAGCAGTCTCTGACTCTGGGAAGAGTCAGCTGAAAGTGGGAGCTTTGCAGGACAAAAGATGGAGCTCAGTAGGTGGTGATGGCCAAGAACCCTTTCAGAGGACGGAAAGATGCTGCTTTTAATCTAATGCACAAGCATGGAGAGTCCAAAGATTTCTGTGTAGATTGGATTCATTGTACATAACTGATGGATGTTACCATTGTCAACCTCTCAGCCAATCACAGCAGAAGAAATGTGCTTTTGGTTTGTTGGACTCTGTTGGACACTCGTTCTGTGTGTCGGTAACCTGAAATAGCTTTCTGTCACAAACCTGTCAAACACCAACATGGTGCCAGAATGGTGCTGGTGTTAATAGTAAAATATAAAAACTAAAATATTGTTTCCAACAGAATATGTCAATAATTAAGGAATTACTTGTGGTAGCTCCTCCAGATGGGCACTGGTGGCTCCAACTATGGCTCCAGGAATTTAGTGGTGCCGTTCTGCTGCCAGCTTTGGCCCCTGGACCAGTCTCGTCTTTAAAAGTGTTTAATCCACTTTAGATTCTGTGTTGGTGGGAAAGGGGTAACGGAGAACAGACAAACAGTCTCTTGTTTGGATGCATCAATGATCTAAACCAGTTTTAAATGCTCCTATCATGAGAAGCTTTGTGAATTTATTTCCTGACAAAAACATGCATATCCAATGAAGGTAAGTATAGTAGTTCTCATTTCATCCAGGACAGTGTCTGCTGTATAAATGTTATCGCTTTAGTGTTGAAGGGAACTTTGTGTCCCACAGGATCATGCAATTCCTCTTGAACAAGAAGAGGTTTAAGGAAACTCTGAGGCCTTATGATGTCAAAGATGTGATCGAGCAGTACTCTGCCGGACACCTGGACATGCTCTGTAGAATTAAATACCTCCAGACAAGGTAAGTTAGTGCGTTACAGCCGAGGGTGAGCGGTCTGAGTGAAGCTTCTCCTCCTCATGCTCATTGTTTTTCTTTTAAGGATTGACATGATTCTTGCCCCTGGACCTCCTCTCACCCCGAAACACAAGAAAACTCAGAAAACGCCCTTTACCTATCCGTCCAATCAGTCACCCAGGTACTGTCACGCTGTTCAAAAACAATCCCAAGTTAGTATAAAGATTGGTATTCTTTGTAATGTGTTATAACTATGACTTTATCTAAAGCAGTCGGGCAATTTTACACAACAAATGTGTGTCCAGTCCACCTCTTCTCCATGTCCCTTTGTTCTAGGCATGAGTCCTACCCAGCCAAAGCCGCCTCCATGCCAGATGCCGAAGACCAAAGCATGATGGGTAGATTTGTCAGGGTGGAGAGACAGGTAAGAAACATCTCAAGAGGGCAACAACACACTTGCCCTAACTTTCAGGCTTGACCACGCCTTCAGGTAGAGACTATGAACAGATCTATTGAACTCATCTGGCATAACCAAATAGCAAATAGTTGGCTAATATTTCAAACATATCAAATCTGTGGCACGCTGTGACTCTTTCAGCAAGGCAAAAAGAGTCCATGTGACTATTGGAGACAGCCCAAAAATAGTTTTTCGGGCTAGAGCCTGTTGTCATACTATGAAAACATAAAAACTATAAGTGACAAATCTATGATCTAGGATATCTCATATATGCTAATCTTGCGAGGCTGCATATGTTGATTTCCTGTTTACTGAAAATAGTTCCTTTACTACCTCCTTCACTACCTGCTTTGCATTGCACTCTGACTCCTTTACATCACATATTTTGGCCAAGGGGATTAGTGAGAGAACATTTACCTGGTTTAAATGTGTCTCTGTCCCAGGTGGAGGACATGGAGAAGAAGTTGGACTTCCTGGTGGACATGCACATCCAGCACACTGAGCATCTGCAGGTGGACTCTGGCGGCTCTGCCCGCATGACCTTAGAGACCTGCAATCCTTCGATGAACGGTGAGATCAGACGGGTTTTCCTCAACTACGCCGAGGCGTTCCCACATATGTCGTACCAGGTGCCTGTCAGCAAGGGGAACCCGTATTACGGCCGGGGACGAGGTGTCAGAGAGGGGGTGGGGTTGGCAGGAGGAGGAGGCATTGCTCCTCCAGTTCATCAACCCCAACCCCAACCCCCACCTCCAGCAACCATCCCCACCTACACGGAGCGTCCCACAGTGTTGCCCATCAGCTCCCTGCAGGACTTGTCAGTGGGGCTGGGTAGGACCACAGGGGGGCACGGGTGTGACTCACCACTCTCCATGCTATCAGTTAACCACGAGGAGCTGGAGCGCTCACCCAGTGGGTTCAGCATTTCTGGGGAGCGGGAGGGGGAAGAGGGCGAGAACTTTTCAATGGGGGCTGGGTTGGCGCCCGGGGACCCCAGCTGGACGAGACCCAGGCCGAGCTACCTGGCGGAGGGAGAGACGGACACAGACACAGACCCCTTCACGCCAAGCGGGGGGCCCATGCCTCTCTCCTCTACTGGGGAGGGATTTGGCGATGCTGTGTGGACCTCGCCACCCTGAGAGGGGTGCCAATACCACACAGAAATCCACCATTCTGAGTTAAGATCTTAAATTCAACCCATGCCTCTAAACCCAAACCACTGGGTCAAAGCCACCCCCGTGGAGCGAACGTTTGGGGAGGAAAGGTGGGTCTTATCCGAGATCATCGACCTCCAGAGGGCCCCGCAGATCTACTCATGCTGCCCGCGGTCCAGTCAGAGAGCCATGACACTGAGACTGCCCAGAAAAGAAAATGGGGAAACCAGTTTGTAAAGTAAAACTCTGTACAGCGCACTCTTTAGCTCACACAAAAAAGAACATTAATATACACACTATATACACCCAAAAGCTTTATTGCTGCAAAGCCAACCGCACTGCATGTAACGCATGCGATTTTTAGTGTAGTCACTGCAAAGTTCAGGATATCAGGAAAAGGAAAAAAGAGATCAAATGGATACGTATACTCGCTATGCCATTTTTTAACACTTATTTTTTATATGAATACATTTTTATTGTTTTTTGCATGGTTTGCATGATAATGCACCATTGTAGGGGTTGATGATTAGAAGGTGATCCTGGAACCAAAAGTCTCCTGTCTCTTTGTTGTGTGTGTGTGTGTGTGTGTGTGTGCGTGTGTGTGTGCGTGTGTGTGTGTGTGTGTGTGTGTTAGAGCACTGAGAGAGGGACTTTGGTAATAAAACACTGGCTAGTTGCTGGCAGTCATGTTTCACCATTTCTGCTGTTCTCACGTTGCTCTGTACGCTCTCTGAGGATCAATTCTATCCAGAAACCAGTGTTTTTCTGATCTCAGCGTTTTGTTTTCACACCACTGTGCTCGAGTTGTGTGTCGCCGCTTTGTGTGTACTGACTTTTCGCTTGAAAATTTGACAGAATTTGAAACACTAAATCTCTGCTGCTTTGTTGGCACATGAATTCAGGGATATGAACCACCCGTACGTCTTTAACTTAATCCTGAAGTTCTGCTTCTGCTTGAGAATTATTCAGAGCATGTCACCAAGGCAAAATAGTGGCTTAAATTTCCAGCAGTAACACTAAAATATTCCTACATAAAGGGAAGCATTATGGGTCTGTCCCAGTACGCACACTTGTGATATTGAGGTATCATAAACATGTACTTCATGTTAAGTTTTGTAAGTATATCTAACAGCTCTGCAATGCAACTGCATTTAAAACATGAACCAATGTGAAAATATTGATATTTTTGACATGTGGCATTAGAAAGTTGTGTCCAGTTGTGATGGTTGTGTCCATTTCACTTGAATAATATGGCATAAATTAAGTTTTTTATACCTTTTGAGCAAGTGTTTTTAAGGCATCATGTCTTACAAATTTTATCAAGCCAAAAAGAATTTTCAAGATGATAAATGAACAGGTCCATTTATTTAGTCCAGTTCTGATTTTCATTAATAATCACTTTTTCATTGAAATTTCATTGAAATCCATAGCGGGTCCTTTGTTTGGTTTTGAGGATCGGTCTAATGTTTGCCAACACAGACAAACTGCTAGCTAAATATTGCCTGGAGCGCATACGTTAAGCTAATTTCCCTGACAGAACCCTCCCAGGGATACTCTTGCTCATGGGCATGTATACGTAGATGCCGCATTGAGCGCTGACTTGTATGTCAATGTCGCCGCCATATTGGAGGTGGCAAAAGCGGCCAACAGAACATGAGAGAGATGCTGCCCTCTGGTCCTGTGTGGAGTTTTTTGAACCATTTTACAGTCAGAATGGGATCACATGGGCTTACCTTTCACAGGTAAGACTGACGGATTGTTTTTGATCGTATTTGGTCATCCTAACATTTTGAAAACAGATTTTGTTTTTGTGCCTAAAAGTTTCACAGTCTATATTAGTGCATATTTGAATGTGTGAATGAACATTAACTTAAATAACTTTGTAGAAAGGTGCTTTATGAAGTTCATTCCATTCACTTGTTTTAGTCTACAGCGCAGATCTGCCACATCCAATATGGTGGACGTGCTGACGCGTCACAGCAAGAATGCTGCGTCTATATAAATGTCTATGCTCTTCCTGCTAAGTTGGCTTGCCTTTTTCAAATTTCTTTGTAAGCTGATGCTAAACTCATGCAATGTTATAGTTCACCGTTTAATTTTAGCTTTCTTGCTAACATCATTGCTATATATCTGTGTAGGTGTTCTCAGTCAACCAGGTCATGGTAGTGGTTCTAAAAACTTAAAACCCAAGAAGCTTCTTGGATGAGAGGTGAAACATCTTCAGAAAACTTAACAAAGTTTTTTCAAGCTCTTATGACAGCTCTTAAGGTTGTGCTGTCTCAAATCGTTCATCGCCAGTTGTGCAATTAGCAGAAATTATATTTGAAACTGACTGTGATAGCAGTCCTGTGGACCTTAAACTTCAGGATATGCACAGCTGCAGTCACAGGAACATCAGGCTATTGGAGATGGTCTTGTAGCCTTTCTGTGGTCGATGTTCAGTGTGGCGCACACCATGATACCGAACAGCACAGTGACGACTTTTTGACCTTTAAACAGGCAGACTGATTACAGGTGAGAACACACCTGTGAGGCCGATTACAGGACACACCTTAGTGTAACGTGTCCCTGTGCTCAACATATTTTCCCTCTTTTCTAAGGGCACCGTTATTTTTGTCCAGGCCAGTTTCCTTAGTTTGTTTTTAATACTTCTGTTGAACCACAATTTAAAGCAATGTGATTTTCATTGGTTAGTTTTTTAGTTTCTTGTTATTTCAGTGACCACTGTGGGTTTTTGTCTCTTTAACAGGGTACCAACAACTTTGTAACGCTGCCATTTATCTTTATGTTCTCACACTAAAACAGTGGTACAATATGCATGACATACAGTTCCTACAATAGTGTAAATGAAGGAGACTCACTGCTGTTTTGACACAAACATGAGCAATGAACTAAACTAAAAAATGAAAAGCTTTAATTTCTTTTTGTTCGCCCCTCAGATTATAATAGTAAGACTGGATGGTTGGGTAGTGTACTCTCCCCATAGACTGTGCCAAATTATTTGCAGTGTTGCGGTGTCTCTATTTCTTTAGGATGTGGCAATAGTGTAAATTCATCAAATAGGTGTGCACTATGTCACCCATGAACAAGTGTGGTCACTGGGACAGGCTTCATATCTCCTTTTTTAAATTTCAGTCAAAGCCTTTTTTAAATACTCAAATGAATACATTATGTGGGACCTCAGAATCAAGCACAAGAAATGTGCAGCATCCTCATTCCCGAGTGTCACATACTGCTGTTTTGTCACATGCTGTCGCTGTCCCAGCAGGTGTCTTTGCTTTGACAGTGTTGGACACCGAGAGAGAACCACTGCTGTAACCCAGTAGGAGGAAAAGAAAGAAATCGCAGGTTTATTTGCCAGTTCATCAGGGTAACCGCATCACACCCTGAAGGTATCGGCTACCGGAAATCATTTGTTGTGAAAAATGACAAGTTGGATAGAACGGCCATGTTGCATTAACCATCCCTGCTGAAAGACACCTTGCACATAACTGACACGCCCACGGCTTTGACACGATGGCGTTATTGATTTAGTGGGAATGAAAGCAGCCGAAGAATCTGCAGCTGGATTTCTTAAATCGGAAGTAAGGAAAACAAACAAAAGGAGTTGCATTGAATTTTACATGTCAGTTTTGCTGCAGAGCTCCAGTGAATCCAACGTGTAGCTAAAAAACATGAACTCCAAGGCGGCGCCCGTGTGCTGCAGCCTAAAATCTGAATTTGGCTTTTCTACAGTCCAGCTAATAATTTAGTGTTTAGTTTAAATCAATGCAACTTTAAAACTACTGTATGTTCAGTGCTGCGTTGTGAGCAACTCGAATGTCCAGTTATGAACACAGAAAACCTTATACTGAGAAAAGAGAGGCGGAGCTTCCGGTTATCGACTCACAATCTAAGTCAATACACCAGGAAGCCACACCGGACCACCTACTGCAAATGAAAAGCTTTACAAACACGTATAGGCCTAAACTGCATTTACTACCTTAGATTTAGAACGACAATGATATTGAATGTAATATCTCACAATATGTACAACACATGAATTATTATTAGTAATGCACAGTTATAGCATGTTCAGGCACCTCCAGAGTTAATCTGCAGAGGGGGCTTCCACACCAGGCTTCAGTGCTGTTTAGATCCAGCAGTCACACAGTTCGCGTCTAATGCACTTCTCAAAGACGTCCCTTTGCTTGTTGCATTCATTATTTTTGTTGCAGAGCTTAGTGGCTGATTGGATCAGATTTAGGTACCGACCAGCCGGCTAATTTGTGTTTAGTTCTGTTTGGACTTAGAAAAAACCCATTTAGGATGATTTTTGGCCCTTGCAGGCCCTTGGTGTTTAAACCAGAGAGCCACATTTAAATGAGCTGCTCTTTGGTTGGTTTTTATACACTAGGTCAAAGTTTTTTTTAAATTTTTCTCATTGAACCTTTTGGTTTAATGACACGAGACCGCGTAGACACAGTGTCATCCCCTGGTTTTGGACTCTGGACAAACTTGGTTTTGGCCCCGTCACTCAGGCCTAGAGACCCGCTGCTGACCCCTGGTAACCTCCACTTGCTAGGCAAAAATGTGTCTGGTTGGTGGTTGCTGAAAGCTGCTGGCTTGGGGAATCAGTTTATGATGCTCCACCAAAAACCTCTGCGTAGCCGCTAGCAGGTTGCCACAGTTGCCAGTAGTTTCCATGAAACACTGAGTTATGTGCAAATACTCACCAACTGCTCAAGCACCTTCAAAGGGAACAGTTTCATTTCCGAGTAGTTGATGTTTGCAGATTTCAGTGGGCAGTCTCCAGGAACCACTCGCCGATCGCTAGGAGGATTCACATTTTCCCTCAGTGACCACAGGAGGTTGCCAGGGTGTCGCTGACCTCTAGACCAGCTGCATCCAGAGACAGTAAAGGTGCAGATCTCTGCTAACTAGTGCTAATCCACAGAATAATAAAGTAGCACGACTCACCTAAATGGAAGGACAGCCTTGGTGGATGTCTGAGCTTCACGGTAAGCTGTAGTATTTGTGAGATAATGCCATTAAAACTCCTGCAGAAGACACAAACAGCACAAATCCAGTTCAGTGGCTCGGCCAGTGGAGGTAACAGTCGGAGCAGCTACACCCCAACACGAAATACCTCTGCAGGTTAAAGCGAGGCAACGAAGAAGCCTGGTGTGGATCCAGCTGCCCTCTGTGGCGTTAGCGAGGTGAACCAAACCTTATGATTATTATCTATTTAGTGTATTGTTAGAGTTGCTGTTGTCCTCTACTCCTTCAATTAAAGCCATTAAACTATATATGACACAGGAGGTCACCACATGTAGATGTAAAAAGGATGATATATCCCTGCAGACGTTCATTCATTGTGCCTCTGAAGCAAGAAGCATCATTCAGAATGACTCCACCTTGTCATTCTTTTAGTGTTTCAGCGTCACTTCATTTCACTGAAGGCAGGATTTCTGGATGTCCGAAGCTCCGAGCGCAGGCCTGCTTTTGTAAAACGCACTTTTGTAGTTGTCGTGGTGCATTTTGGCTCGTTTACAGGTTCAGCATGATCTGAGCTGCACAGAAAGGTTGTCGAGTTTCACTTCTGCTTTCTCTGTCGTGTTTAAGGTCCGGTCTTCTTGTTGAGGTTTAATGGATCCAAGCCTGAGCTTCTGTTGCATCAAGTTTCGTTCACTGAAGCTCGCGTGTGGGTTTGTGGCACTGCTTCCAATCAGAAACGTCAGTGGCTTCCTGTCTAAACTTACAGCACCACTCGATTTCCGAATGTCTCACTGAAATAACCACACGGTAACAGCATCGGTGTGTTTCTAGTTACTTGGCAAATCACTGTTAAAACTTTAATCTTGTAAACATTTGTCAGAAGAGAAAAAAAAACTGTCTTCCAAGACGCCGAAGTAGGCTGTGAAAAAGTGATGCTAGCAAAGCAGTTAACAGAAATATTTCAGATCACAAAAACCTGAAGCTGCTCTCAGGAACTGACAAAACTGTTGAAGCTGTTGATGCGCAGCACGGTAACCACACACAACAGAGGGTCCCGATGAACAAGTCGTTGTGTCTCAAGTCATTCATTTAGTGTCCTTTAAACCCATATATCAGCTGTTTCTGCTTAGCCCAACTGTAAAAACCGGATCAGTTTATTGACTTTGTTGAGACCAAAGCTGACCAAAGCCATCTTCAGCCTCTCAAACCAACTTGCTAACATCACTTTTTACAGAAAACAAGATAAATCCATGTGACTGAATTGAATTGTGTCTTGTGAGTTAGAAATAACGTCTGAACGTGGACTGTGTTGCTGTTTTGTAGTGAAGGTCGTGTCCGCGTTGTTGCTCCGTGTGATTTCCCTGCAGACGTCTCCAGTGGCGTCTTCAGCAGAAACCTCTCCTCCACGTTAGACTGCTCGTCCAGGGCAATAAGATGGTTACAATCTCCAAGAAACACAAACGCTAAATTCATCCATTTTCCAGGTCAGGGTCGGGGTAAGAGGTGCGGGTGCCAATCCCAGCTGCCAGAGGGCGAGAGGCAGGGCCCCCCCGGAGTCTGCTGCAGGGCAGGGAGGGTTCCAATGGTTTATTTTGGTGACTTATTCCATCACTTTGCCCTGAGCGGCCGTCCTTTGTTTCTCTGGATGGTTGAAGAGGTTTCAATCAGCTGACGAGGTCACTGGAGGGTCAAAGATTTACTAACCTGCTGTTCGTCTCTACTGATGCCTTTTGTCTTTTTGTCTTTCTGAATCAGTGTGATACACATGACCTTTGACCCTTGGGTGATTATGATTGGTCCTTTATGCTTAAACGAGGAGTTCCGACTGCTCATTATTTGACAACAAAAGGAAACTGCAACAGATGTTTGTGTGACTTCAAAAGTCAGCGCTTCACTCATTAATGTACAGCACAGATTGCAGCTTCCTTTATTGTCTTCATTAAGTTCCAAAACACCAGCCCGGGCCTGTACCTGTACAGGTGGCTTCATCTACTTGGTTCCATGTTAGATCTCTTAAAGTGGACCTATTCTGCTCTCTAATTGTGGGTTCACATTAAACACAACGCACATTTTCTTATAACAAGGTCGTTGGAAGTACAGCTGTGAACCTTTGCTGCTCTAAATGCACATTTTTTTTCCAACTCTTGGATCTGTATGATGTCACAGAGACCGGATGCCCCCAAGGCACAGCCAAAAATTTATCTGACAAGCAGCCAATCAGGAGAAGGTTGTCTTAAAAGGGGGAGGAGCTGAAATTATTTTGAGCTCTCCTCTAGAAGAGACCAGGAATAGAGTATGAGCAGAATAGAGACACTTTATTATTTTATAGATTTAATATCTGGTAGTTTGAAGATGGAGTTGATTATTGAGAATACATTTTTAACATATCACATTGTCCCGAATGGGGTTTGCACTCATTGTTTCACAGTCATGGCTGTTCATTTTGACCAGCGTTACCAATATAAGTAAGATTTGATGCAGTCGTGTGAATGGAAACACTCGGTGAGGATTACGGTAGCGGCTCCACGCTGCACGTGTTGTAACAGCATTCGATCTTTGAGAAAGTCCAGCAGATGTTTCGTAAACCTGCAGGAAAAATCAGGCACTAATTTAATAAAACAACCTGAATCTTTCCCCTTCATTCAAAGCCATAACCTGAAACGTGTGTGTACCTAAAACAAGCATTTTCCAGCACATGTATGCCCCTGTGTGTGTGTGTGTGTGTGTGTGTGTCTACACTGTGTCACTGATTTTGTTTCAGCTCTCTGCGTGTGAACTCTGTGCATTGATTCTGAATGAAAAGGAGCACTTTATGGCATCCGTGTAGTTCAGAGGGCAATAGTACTGCTGTGATTGTTCTGTTGGGTTGTATTCACTGTAACTGCATACCAAGCAATGCACTGATCGGCACAGTCTGCATAACCTGTAATTTTATGGACATTTTGATTGCTGCAGATTATTTGTGCCTTGGCCTTTTCCAGTACAGATCTTTCTTTCAATGCAGTTCTTTTATTTTGGTCGTGCTTTTCTTGCTACGGCTGTCGCAGCGCGGCACAGAGCTGTCGGTAACGACTGTGCAGAGAGCTGCCTTTGCTCGTATTTAGTGCTGAGCAGCCACGAACTGTGGAGCCAGGGCTGAAAGCAAACCAGCGCAGCGGCCGGTGGGGGAGACGTTTTCTGCCTTCAAAAAGGTGGATGATGTTTCTTAGAAAGTTCCAGCTGCAGGGAAAAGCACCAACAATGGAGATTCTGTCCACACTGAAATGTGTGACCTAATTCTTTTACCCTCTGCCTGATGAAGCATTTAGCAGCTTTTGGGATTGATCTGACACACTGGATCTCCAAAATGATCTCAAATGACACGAGTACCTGTAAGGTGGACCCACGAGACCCGTCGGTGTGGACCGCTGCAGAAATTCACCCTCAATAGGTCGCATCGCTTTTCTTACCGAAAAGTAAAAGTCAGCCCAAGATGAGGATGATCCATCTATCTTAACAATTAAAGTTTAGTGGCTAAAAAAGAACTTTGATGAAAACAGCTGAAGCAGGAGGAATCAAACGTTGAGCTGGGACGTGGTGCAGTCTCACAGCAGTTTGTGGGAAAATCCACTGATTTGCATGCACGCACAATATGAAGAGCTTCGGCTTCGGGCGACAAATCCACAGGTGGAGGTTGGTGGAGCGACACAACTCAATTTTAATTACGTTATCAAGTAAAAATGTCAAGTTTAGGCATTAAAACTGAGTCAGTTGGGGGGGGGGGCGCAGTGTGAAGATGTGCAGACAAAGCGGGAGAAGAGAAAGGGGAACTGATGGAGCTACAAGTATGATTGTAAACATTGTAGACAATATCGTCTTGTATCGCGTATGAAAATGTATCGATCTCTTTAGAACGATGCATCGCCCAGCCCTACGGGGGTTTTCAGTCGAATGTTTCCTATACAAGTATTTCTTTCACAATCGCGCTGGCTGTCGTGAGATTTTGGGCCCGTGAACAGGAACAGCTTCTTTTTTGTGTGGAGGGTAGTCATTACTTTTAATCTTTGACCACAAAGATGGGTTGAACAAGATGAGTCTCCACGGTGTGAAGAAGGCAGCCGTAGCCACCGTTATGGTCCCAAGTCCAGCCGCGAAGCCTCCGGCGGAGCACGTCGTCGCCATCTCGGTGTTTTTGAAGCCGGCTGTTCATTGGCTACTAACCTGTGATTGGTCAAGTCCTCAGCCAATGACCAACGAGCTTATCCCTGAGCGTCCTCCTTGGTAACCAAATATTTTATTCTGTTGTCTAGAAGCGGAAGTCCTGTTGCAAACAGAGGAGTCGCCCCCTGGTGCCCATTAAGTAGAAAGCAGGTTTAAGGTGCATTCACTCTTATACCGTGTACGTGTCTAACAGCCAGACTCAGAGTGAGCTTCTCTAAACAAACTGACTGTACTTGTAAAACTCCCAAAATGTGATCTGAACCCCAAAAAAGCAAAAAGAAACCCGTAAACTGGCTCAAACTGCACTGCTCATCAGCGCTGGCTCCCACGGGAAGCACGCGAGAGCCGAGCGATGGCTAAACGCAGCGATACGCACTGAAACGGGCGTGCCGACGGCTCCGTGCTGGCTGAGCGACGGCAGCTTTTCTGGGTCCGAAACAGTTCTGTTGTTCTTAAGTTTCATTAAGGGAAGTTTGGACAACTTGACACTAGTGGCCTTCAGAGCTGTGCATCGTTTCCTCATACAGTCTGAAAAAATAACCATTTCTTATTCTCTATTCGACCACTTTTATATTAATATTAATATATTATTATTATAATATATTAATATTAATATTTTGTTTTGATGATATAATATGCAAATGTATTCTTACTTGATTTTTTTATTTTTTGGCCTTTTCAATTGCACCAGTTATTAATAAAGCATTGAACTGAAGCTGTCTGGTTTTATTTTGTGACTTTCACAGTTTGTGTGTCCCCCATCTTATTGTATAGCAGGCGTTTTGCATCTCTTTGTACTTTGTGGGTGTTTGTGTCTCTTTGTGGCGTTTTTGGGGACTGATTTGCTCCTTTTGTAGTTGTTGTGCATTTCTTTGTGCTTTCTGTTTCCCTTATTAGCTGTAATTGTTTTACACCTTTGCAGGCATTGTGTGTCTGCTTTTTTTGAAGCAGTTGTTGAGCTGTTTGTGGTTGTTGTAGATGGACTGGTTAGCTCTACACGAGCACTCAGTGCTTCATGCAGCATGTCTCATCCACCCGTCTGACTCCAGCCTCCAGCCCTCCATCAGTATGTGAGCCACCTCCACCCGGGTTAATGGATTTGACGTGTTTCTTCATAGTTTGATGCACTTCTGTTTTGTGTCTTTGTGCTCTTTTTATTTCCCGTGCGTTCCCACCGTCTGAAAGCCTGCAGATGAACTTTAGTTTGTTTCCTTTGATTTGCTCGTCTTTAATGATTAATTTGTAACATTTGCAACCACAACACAGACTTTGACCATGAAGGCTGAGTGGGAGCGCAGCGCGCTCATGTGCAGGGTCTGTGGGCCGGTTCCCCGGGGGCGGCTGTTCCCAGGCCCCGAGCAGCCTCGCTGCCTTCGCTGCCAGCTACTGCGTGAGTGAATGCCAGCCCCCCCCCCGGTCATTAAAGACTCGCTTTCACTCCTCTCTTTCACTGATCTTCCCCGTGGCTCGAATGTCACTCCAGCGGCTTATTATGGCCACTTACCTACACTGTAAGAAATGTTCTCAAAACACGTCAGACGGAGCAGGAATTGATTTATCAGGTGCGACTATGAAGAAAGAACTCTGCTCTTATGAAAGGTGGTCACAGAGATTCAAAGCTGGCATTAATAAAAGCAGCTGAGTGTCTGTTCTGGCATCTCCAGGATGGTTTCAGTCCGATTCCAGCAGTTTGAGTTCCCACAGGTGAGCAGCCCTGAAGGACCGAATACCTGGAAAGAAGTTGAATCTGCTCGTAAATGAAAACAAAAGCCACGTGGCCTCACTTCTCCTCGCCTGCCTGACTTTAACCAGCCCCTTTAGGCCTTGCAAGCACTTTAACCAATCACGAGGAAGCAATTCAGTGCATTTAGCCATGCAGACGGGGTCAAAATGAGCTCCTGACACTCAAGCCGAGCATCAGAATGGAGGATCGAGGAGATTTAAGTGACTGAATGTTGTTGGTCTGATCTGACACAAAGTCAGTCATTAAACCAAAGTGCAGAAGAGCGTCTCTGAATGAACAGCATGAACCTTGAAGCAGCAGAGCACACAGTTGACACAGGCTCACCCAAACTGCAGGGAAAAGGCACCGCTCCATCCTGCCTTGCATCATTGGTTCAGGATGGTGGGGGTGGGGTCGTGGTTTGGGGAATATTTTTTGGCACACTTTGGTCCCCTCACTACCAGCCTACCTGGGTACTGTTGCTGACCACGGGGTACCCATCCTCTGATGGCTGATTGGGCGCCGTGTCACAGGGCAGCCCGCACATCTGCAGCAGCTGTGATGTTATGTTGATGTGGACCAAAGTCTGAGCCCCTCAATGAGCCTGTAACAAGAATTAAGGCAGTTCTGAAGGCAAAACGGGGTCCAGCCCCATTATAGCGAGGCGTACCTAATAAAGTGACCAGTGAGTGAGGATGGTCAGTCTGTACCAGCTGATCAAACATGGGGGTCACAGGATTTTATCATTGACACAACTAAAGGCGACTCATCTTTGACAATCGAGCCATAATTCATCAAACAAAGAAGAAATCCCCCCCACTGCAGATCAGTCGACACAGGAAGCAGGAAGTGGGCGGTCCCTGTGGGCTCAGCCAGGTGTCATCCACAGGTTTGATTGGACAGCAGCGTCCTGAAACAAGGAGCTGAAAATCCTCTGAATGGAGATGGTGGAGTGAAAGGTGACTTTCAGAGGTCAGGTGCAGTCGTTAGCAGCTTCCTAAACGCGCCTCACTGCAGCTCGAAGTCGTCACGATTTGGTTAAAGTAATGTTAGCCGGCTAATTGAGGACCGCAGCAGCTCTGAGAGGAAAACAGCGTTTAAACGACTGAAACTCCAAAAGGATGACTTCAGTTTTTAAGAAACAATAAAACTAATGTTGGCCACATCGGGACGTGACCTTCAGCTCGAGCCGGGTGAAGGTCACGTCTCTGTCAGAACATGGAGCCCGCTCAGTTTGACCCCTGACCTGTGAGCAGGACATGTGGGTATCGACCAGCTGACATGAGGATGAGGAGCATCATCAGGACACCTTCTGTGTGCCTTACTTTGGAGGCATGCTAAACTGAGAGGAGACCCCGGGGCAGACCCAGAGCTCACAGGAGGCTTAATCATCTCCTCTGGCCGGGGAGCTGCCCGGATCAGCACAGGAAAGTGGATGAAGATGGAGTGATGGGCATTCTTCTAATCTCGAGCTCCTCATTAGTGTTCACCTACATTTGTACATGAAGTTATTTTTATAACATTTACACGAGAATAAAGCCGGTTTTAGTAAAAAGATGAAGGCTTTTCTTTTAACTAAAGAGATGCTTTGGTTGAACACTGAGACTCTGCAGAGCATGAAGCTGAACTTTGGGCTCAGAGGAGTCTGCAGTTCCTGCTCTCGGCCTTTGAGGGGCAGTGTGGTGCAGCACCTGCAGCCTGATATTTTTTGCAGCGCAACTGCAGGTGGGGCTTTGGGCTCAGTACCCGGCCTGCAGCCAGAGCTCAGTGAGCTGTCGACCGGCTGCCAGCCGCTGATGTCCAGAGGGGAGAAAACAGGCGTCGCTGAGTCTTATCTGACCGCCGGTGTGTGAGCCGCTGGGTGCTGCTGGAGGCTCCGCAGGCTGCACAGGGTGCCACGAGCAGCAGGTGAGACACGTTCACCGGTATTTAGAATTTATTATTCTCATTCTTATCATGGCAGATTGAACGGCTTAAGAGTTTGCCACTGTAAATTAGAGGGAAGATTTGAAGGAATTAGAGCTCCACAATCACCAAACTTTGAGCGCTCAAAATAGTAATTATGAGGCAAGAGAATTTAAATCTGAAGGGAAAGTTCATCAGCCATGTGGCGATGAATGCAGTTTATTTAGGATAAAACCTCACATGTTGTAAATGTGTTGGTTTGTCCTCCATGTGAAGCTGTATGCTCTACCGGCCACCGGGGGGCGCTGGTTTCACTGGTGGGGTCCCAGTCAGCAGCGTCACTGACACAGGGACCACAAACTCCTTCAGAGGCACAGAGAGGAGTTTGGCTTTACATTATAGTTTGAGTCAGTTTTACTTTTCTCTCTGTTTTCAGAGCGCTTTTGCTCCTTCTATCATTTTGAGTTACTTTCAGTATTTTAGTGTTTTCATCCTTAATCAGGAGCAAAAGTGACAATTGTGTAATAAAATGTTGACAAAGATCCCGTTTAAAGAAATATATGCAACAGCCAGCTGTTCACAGACAGCAGCGCTACGTGCTAAATGTGTGTAATCTTAAGGACACACATGAACACCAACAGGGAGAGAAATATGAGCTCCAAACTCAGTCAACTCTACAATAAACTTCAGCAGATCGCCAGCAGCTACATGTGGCTCTTTGAAGGGGTCAAAGGTCAAATCCAGCTGCATCCTGATGCTGGAGCTGCTCCTGTGTTGGAGCTAGCTTGGTCAGATGCTCCTAGTTAGACTCTGAGGGTCTTTGAGGCACAACCTGCAGAAGTGTCCCTCCTCATGTCTGCGTTCATGCTTGTGTAGCTGGATTGTGTGTTAATTACCGCGTGGTCGTGCTGGTGTTTTATATGCTGTGCTGGGACTTTTTTTGGTCCTCGCTCTTTGTGCTCAGTTTTTTTGGCTGCAATCATATTTGTTCCTGTTTTTTCACTTTCTTCATTCCCTCACGTCCATTCTGAGAGTTTCAGCAGTCTCTGCTGACAGTTGTGAGTCCTCATATTGAAGCTCAGATTATTATTCCTGGTTGTTGTTCTCTGGCTGATAAAGCAGCCGGAAACTCACACAAACTGAACAGGTCGATCACAACGTTGTGGGCTGTGTGGACCTGAAAAGTAGTCACGTTTCTCCCGAGGTGCAGTCAGGTTAGCTCGTAGGATCAGAGCGCTTTGTGTAGCTGCCGTTACTTTATAGTTTTTATTTATTTCAGTTAACGACAATGTTTTTTCAATTTCAGTTTTGGTTATTTCCTTCCTTTTTATTAACTATAATAACCCCGGTCCT
>VUQK01027134.1:0-12012 GCA_015106715.1 Bujurquina vittata
CTGGAGGGTTGAAGTTGATTTTTTTTAGAGATGCATTGCCCTGCCCCATGTACACAAGTCTGTTGAAAAACAACGTATTTCAGTATGATATGAAACTATGTTCTGTCCATGACATTGAGGAGCGTGTTGCATGCCATGTAGGGTTTTTTTAGGAGATATGGGATTTAGACCTGCTTGACCTGCTTCTTGACATATTGGACATACTGTTTTCAGCCAAAAGATGTTACATTTTTGCATAACTATGCAATTGCACCTAATTACAGACTAGTAAATAAGCCATTTCTAATACAGTACCAGTATGCAGAATACAGAATTGCTGAGCATCAGTGGAATAATATCAAATATTAGTGGTTAGCAACTGGACACAGCGCGAAAGGAAGTGCAGTAAATATGTTATTACACTGTTATACCACAAAATGCGTGGCGGCACCCCAAGACAACAAATGAGGCATGAAAGCAAGGCCCTCTAGTCTATCCATGCAGACATGCCCCCACATAAGTGTGGGGGCGTAGAGCATCAGTTTACATAACATCGAGGAGAAAAATGAGATACCCAGCTAGGGAGCCAAATTTCAGATCCTACAATTGTTTTGGTACAGGCTGTCACTGATTAATTTGCTGAAAGTCTTACAGTCTTGCTGAAAACTCTCAGTGGTGAAAAATCCAGTCATCTAAATTTTCTTGGTTCCTTCCTCGCTGCGCAGACAGACAACTTCTCCAAGATTTAATCCATTCCGGCTCCAGCAGATACTGATTTGAGTTTTTACTGCTTTGCATTCCCTCACAAGCAGCCTTACCAAGGTCTGAATGGCTAAATGGCAGGAGAAATCCTGGTATCAATAAGCCAAATATATACCCATCCTCCATGTCCTCAATCAACAGTACAGCCAGGCTCGTTATCGTGCACTCTCCCCAGGAATACGTAACGTATCCAGCCGGGTATGTCAGTCAGACAATAGGAAAGAGGGTTCTCCTTTTCCCAATCTTCTTGTGGTGAAAATATAATCAATAGCGTTGAGAGACCAGCTGACCACATCCAGGATTTAAATTTCCAGTTTGGAAGATATTTGAAGAGAGTCTCTAAAGCACAGCAAAGCAGCAATGCAGGGTAGATAAGTAAGGGTCAGGAGAGAAGAAATGGGCATCCATGTCTGCTGAAAGCAAGATTTTTTTTTTAACATTAGCATTACAGAGGGTTCTCCTGTGGCCGGTTATCCCCACCATGGTCCTCTGCAGCCGGCTCACCATCGGCTGCAGTTTATATCTTCGTTATTTATAAAAATTAGAGATTTGATGCAGACAAGAAGCTCCTCACCACCCCCATCTCTGTGTCTGTAGAAATTTCTGAGTGAAATCCGGTCAGAAAACCGTTGGATGCATTCAGGAAAACTCTAACACTTTGACATTCAGACCATTGTTGTTCACTTGGTGCCATAGTGAGAGCACGGACTCTACTTGGGAGCAACTGTTTCAAGAGCGAGATATCTGAGATATCAGTGGTATCAGGTTACATTTTTATATTATATGATTTTGTGAGTGTGAGCGACACGCTCAGAGACATCCTGTGAAAAATGTGAAATGTCCTGCTGAGCTGCTTGTCATTCAATCACTCAGAGTTTGTTTGTACAGCATGTTTCATGCAGAACAGTTTAATGTTCTTTACTGATGACTGACAGGCCAATAATACAGCAGGTGAGTCTGAATGGACGGGCTGTGTTTAGTACAAAGCAGCATTCATTGTCAGAAGGAACGTGGAGCACGCAGACCAACTCATTCTCAACTCAACTCACGACAGTGCCGTCGGGACCCTTTGACGCAAATGTGACAATCCAACAAGTCCTTTACTGTAATTTTGCAACATGCAAAGTGTCAAAATGGGACAACGTTTGCACGAGATACCAAGATAAAATAGATGTGCTGCCTTGAAGACTGTGTTTCAAAATAATGACAATAAGAGTAATGTGAAAATGTGCATTTGAACCCGAGTTAAACCTAACTAAGCAGTCTTGTAGCCTAAACCTAACAAAATTTGCCAAAGAAGCAGAAGAGAAGTCAAAAAAGAAATCGGCACAAAAGTATGAAGTTATATTTACTATTGCTTCTGATGTACTCAGTAAAGTGACTAAATACCTTTGACAGCAGAGCTCAGTTGTGTCAGCTCATTAATACAAACCCAAAAGTGAAAAAGTTGGGATGAGGCAGCAAAATGCTGGAAAAGTGTTACTAAAAAAGAAACAGCTGGAGGAACATTTTGCAGTAACATGATTATAGATCAAGAGAGCATCTCAGACTCCAATCTCATTGTACATCCTGTATAGTGACAATATAGGCATTCTATTCAATTCTATTCTATTCAGAGTAGCAGAGATTCTCAGAATTAAAGCTGAGGTTCGCCCATCTGTAAAACACTGTCTGCAATCTGTGAAATAATAGACTAATGTTCAATATAAAATTGTAAAAACTTGAAATACCTCATCATCTGCAGTGCATCATGTCATTAAGAGAGTCAGAGAATCTGGAAAAATTCAATAATGATTTATGGCACTGTACAAGGCTGTGAGGCGGCACTGGATGCCCGTGAGCTTCGGACCCTCCGGTGGCACTGCATTAAAAAAAAAGGCAGAAACAAAAAAACAAAACAAAATGAATTTTGTTTGCTCAAAATCAGAATCTGTAAAAACTATTTCTGCTTAAAAATATTAACAAGAACATGCCCTTTTTTTCATTTTAGCTGTATATTGTGACACAATTTTACAGAAGACAAACATAAATTACAAAAAATGGGGCATTATACTGTATAAAGTATTAAGATTAATTTTTTTCTCTTGGCTTTTTACACTCTTAAAAAGTACGTGGCTAAAGCCAGTTTAATCTCCGTGGGTTTAATGTTAAATGCAGAGGTGAATAGACCCCTCACTGTTGTTTTTGGTGGTTTGATACAAAATCAGAGGTTTTACAGTATATCACAGCTGATGCTGGACTGCTTTGGGTAGATATGATAATTCTCATACTTAATTTTTAAATTTACTGGAAAGTGGGAAAGTAGAATAAAACCAAGTTCTACCTACAACCTTGACATACATTTAGGACATGGTTTTGATTCCCAGTATGTCTCTAGCATGTACATTCATGTGCTCATACATGGATTCTATACGCTAATTTTCTTCTTCATTGTTCACAACAATGATCTCAGGGTCCCGGAAATCTCCTGGGTCTATCGGCAGGCTGTTCTCCAGCGCCAAGCAGTCTAAAGAAAGAAGTTTGCTGGGTTACGTCTTCTTAAATTTTATACTGCACATTCATTTATGAGTGTGCGTGACAGAGAAATGTCTTCCGTGAAACATGTGAAATATGCTGCTGAGCTGCTCGTCAATCATTCAGAATTTCTTTGTGCAGCAAGTTGTGTGCATGTGAGTGACAAGTTAATGAAAACACAGAAGTCCCAACAGAAGTTCATTGTTAGAAGCAACATGAAGCATGCAGACCAACTACCCCCTCGAGACAGTGATGCGTTTCCAGCACACCTAATGCACTTCAGCGTAATATTTCAACAGGTACAGGAAAATAATTCCCTCCACACCTCAACTACATGCTGCGACTCTACAAGACGACTTGCTGTTTGCTTTCTGATGGGAAAATGCGCCTAAACCAAACAAAACTGTAAAAGTCAGAAGAGAATGTACAGTATGAAAAGAAAAATCAAAAATGAAATGGGCCCCAAAAAGATGACGTAACGTATAATTGGTCCTGATCTACTCATTAGAAACAGTTGAAAACATTGTCTTATTTTATGAATCTGCTGCAGTGATACAGCATCGTGGCTCTGTAATTAATTTAATATCAGTGGCAACAGTAAAGTGTTTTGTCGCACACTGTAAAAAAGTAAAAGTATTATTTATGTAAAATAATTTAAAATATATTTGTCATTTATAAAATGCACATATTTAATTGTGAGAAAGTTAATGTAAGTTTATCTGAATACAAATGTAAAGAGTGTGTATTATTTCTTATAAATAATGTGAAAAATTGTGCTAATATTTAACTGAATACTCATCGGCAAACAGAAGTTTCTTTAATGGTCTTGGGTCTTGGACTGGGTCAGGGTTTAAATTTTGGACTTTTACATTAGATTTTAGCTCCTCAGCTGTTATATTTATTTAGATTTTACCTTTAGATATGACAAATATGACTGTTTCTGTGGCACAACATAAACTTTTAAGATGTTTTCACACGGGAATGTACATGTGTACACCTCAAATATTTGCTTTTTTTTAAACCAAGATATTCCTTAGTTGCAAAAGTGCTCCAATGTTTTTGGAGATCCAGTCCTGCTTCCAGCCACTCGCCTCACCAGCTGTCAGCTGACCGGGTGATCGAGGCTCACTATACCCGGAGAGCATCCTGCTGGCTTTCACCACAGAGTAGAAGTAAAACACATAATTCCCTCAGATGATCTCTAACGGATGATGTTTGGTTTATTTCAATATTTCATTTGTTCCTGAGCAAAGTGGTTTGGCTGAAAATTCACCCTGAACCGGTCCCAGGAGATGACGGACTGGTTCTGCTGGAGGTTTCTTCCTGTTTAAAGGGAGTTACAGCAACTGTTTGTTGCGATCTGGCATTATATAAATAAAATTGAATTGAATTAACAGGTTATCTTGAATTAGGCCCACCACCCGCAGGAGGAGTCACAGGGGTCGGGTGCAGTGTGGGCAGAGGCCAGAGTCCCTGGCCGGCTGATCCCCGGCTACTGAGACTGGCTAATCTGGCATTAAATAAATCACAAAAAAAGGAGTTTGGTTTCCATTGTAATGCCTTCTTTTCCACAGCTATGCTTTGTGCTGTTATAGTTGCTATGCAACAGCTGCTAAGAAAAGGTAAAGGCAGGTGACGCAGATATAAAAGCTAGAGCATCCAATTTCACAGCTGCTCATTTACGACCTTCGAGGTCTTCACAGGCTTCGAAGGACCCGGTCTACGTAGGCGGGGTCCTTCGAAGGATGCAGCCCAAGACTATCAGCCAAAGACTATCAGAATCAAACATGAAAAAAGTAGACAGGGAAACAGAAATGAACACAAGGAGGACTCAGCTCTAACAACAGGAACAAGGAGAACACAATATGGACAATAAGCAATATGAAACGATGTAAGAAAACAACCGGCAATAACAAAGTTACATTTGATTTTAAGCTTCTCTGTGATGTTGACTGCAAAGAAATTGTATTTTCAGGACTTCTGCTGCTGACTGGCTGGGACTTCAGGTGGTTCCAACCTCTGATGAATCTTTTTTAGTTTTGGGACTTTTTCTTTGAACATGCAAATTGATTGGAACAAAGTAGTTCATATGTTATGATATGATTGATACTTAATAAATAGACATCGTTGAATGGAGTAGTTTATTATTCAACAAATTTGTTTTCTGCTTTGTGTAGATATAAATGTGGCTATTACATCTTATTTCACCCACCACTGCATCTTAAAGCACCCCAATGCTACATCAAAAAGTTTAACGCAAGCTGTCCTGAACATTTCTTATATTTAATAAATGAGGTAACCATTATCAAAAATTCTTCACCCAACAGTTGAAGTCAAAGAAGTGCACATAAATGTTAAAGATTAGAAATGCTTTGTGATTATAAATACTGTGATTACAGAGATGTCACCTTAAATATGTACACAATAAGCTCGCAGAGCTTCCAAAGATTACACATTTACTTGCCACACTCCACAAACGGGTTTGTTTTATTTGAGCATTTGGTGTAAGTCATTAAACGCTAAAACAACGAGCACGGTGTAGATGGTTTTGCTGTGAAATCTGGAAACAGGTCTGGAAAGGTCTTTAACAGTGCAAAGCCTTGTCTCGGGTCCCTAACGGTGTTCTTGAACACAAAGTGACGATCGCCACAAGCTCCCACAATCTGCTTGAGGTGAGAGCGTTCACCAATAAACTGCTTCACATCACTGTTGAAATCTTCTCCATGTGTCAACAGGACGATTGCTTTCTCCCTGATCATCCACCCAAGATGTTTCTCCAGCTTCTCTAACATTCCTCTCTCACCATCCGTGAACCTGCCCAGCTGTACCACGAGCAGCACCACACACTGCCACGGCTGGCAGAACTTCTTACACTCGTCTATCTGCGCCTTGTCTACACGCTCCTCTTCATAAAAGAAGTCTGGGGTGTCGACCACTCTAACCTGTGTTCCCCATATATCTGTCATTTTGGCCTCACACTTGGTGGTGACAGGTGTGGAGCTTGGGGAGGATGCAAAATATTGGCTCGAATCCAGCTGGGGTTTCCTCGAGAGTGCGTTTGAGAGACCCGACAGCTGGGAGCTTCCAGCAGCCAGGATGGTGTTTGCAGACGCGCTCTTTCCTGTCCCACTTTTTCCCAGCAGCACAATGGTGACCTCTGACCCACCATTACCTTAAAGGCAGTTAGAACAAAAACAGGTTGCAACAATTTACATTACATTTGAACTTTGGCTTACCTCAAAAAATGATATTATCAAATGAGAAATATAAAATATGATTTATTATCTGGTCACAGTTCGATTTTCATCTTACTAAAACCTCTGTGTGTATAGGGTCGGGTGTTCAGAAACATACCAAAGCCATATGCAGGCGTGATTCTCTGTGGGCTTGATTGAAGTGAAAAACCTGGACCTAAGAAAATGTTTTAGTAATTCAAACTATTATTTTAAGTTGGGCGTAAGTGGCAGTTTTTTCCTTATGCAATTTGGATGAATGGTTGGTTTTCCATACATTTGTACTGATTTATGGCTACAATTGAAAAAAAACAACAACAGAAAAACAGCTAAAATAGTAATTCAAATATTTATTATGTCATAATATCTAATAAAAACCAGACCTTCAAAAATCATCATATTTGGGTTCCAGACTTACTTTTTGCCTCCAGGTGATCAGGAAAAAGTTCATTTCTGAAATAATAATTTTAATGATAAGAGACAAATTTCAGTAACAAAGATTAAAAAAAAGAAACACTTTTAACTTGCTTTTGTTTTCAGTGGACTTGGTGAGGCCTTTGAAAAAATATTTCAATTTACATTCAAACAGTCCAGAGTGAAATCTTGCTGACTGAAGTAATTTATATTTTCTTTTATGAAACGACTTCTACTGACTGCTGCATTGTTTTATTAGGAAACTGAGGCATGTATGCAATGATGTAAAAGCGAATTCATTCCAAATTCAAGAAACAGCTAATCATTTAGCAAAATGGACATCAGAAACATTTAAATCAAACTATAACTTCTCGGTCGTACGCAGTGAAACTGCAGCTAAAGGATCGAAATGTTTCCTCTCCGGCTGATGGGAAAATGCACAGAAGGCGGCTGGACTGAAAAGAGAAAACTGTTTACCTTTCCAAATATCTTCTCCTTCTTTTCACTGCATTCCGAAAGTAGCTTTCACCGTCAAACTGGAATGACTGAGCAGGTAACCAGCTCTTACACTGATCAGGCAGGTTTTCACTCACAGCCTGGATATTCAACCTTCCATTATAACGTGAGCTGAGCTCTTCCTGCATCTTCCTGTTTTCTGCTATGACGACTAAATGATTTCTGACCCTTTCTCCAAAGATATGCTGAAGTTTATTGATTTGAACCGCTGCATCTGAATCTGAATCTAAAGCCAGCATGAAGAGATCGGGGCCCGGATCAGAAAGCGCCATCAGATCAATAAACCTCTGATCCAGATATTTTTCATCCAAGAGATCAGGAGTATTTATGATCCTGAATGACTCGTTCTCTTCCAGAGTAAAATCAATAAACATTTTGGAAACAACTTTGTGATTTTTGAGGATGAAATTTTTAATTGTTTCCTTGAACTTGGGATTCTTGCCAAGCAGAGCGATGGTGGTCTGGCCGGTATTTCCTGTAGAGGCAAAAAGCAAAATGTTTCACAGTGCTGTTACTTTAACATGACATTATTAGTGTTTCATTTTCTGCTGCACAGACGTCACTCTGATCAAAGGCATTTATGATCTAACTGTCAGTTCTCTTATCGCTCAAACAAACAAAAACCTTTCAGCACTTGTGAGGTGCAGAGAGACATTTTCAGGATGGATTTTGTCAAAACAAAATGCAGCTGTATGAGAAACAGCTGCAATAAATAAAGAACACGTGTAGCTGAGATTAGTGTGAAGGTTGAAATCAAAGATAATTCAATTTTATTTATATAGCACCAAATAACAACAGTCGCCTCGAGGTGTTTTAAATGTAAGGCAAAGACCCTAATCTGCACCCTAGACCCTAATCTGCACCCTAGACCCTAATCTGACCCTAGACCCTAATCTTACCCTGATAATTAAATGCTCATCACACAGTTTACCAATAATTCTTCATTATTAGTTCAGTGTTTCAGCCAGCAGCTGAATCACGTGAAACGTAAAACATGGACTGCGTCTACCATCCATGGATCCATTCACACAGACCAATGGAAAACAAATGAGTCAGCACACTCTCACAGGCAAAGACGTGGAAACCAACACGAGCATTTTCACTGCAAAGCTGGAAAGGAGTTCCTGCAGAGATGCTACTGCAGAGCTCATGGATGGATCTTTATCTGGGACGTATCAGCAAAGTCAGATTTACGTTCTTTGCTGCCTACAGCTGCTGACTCTGCAAAGGAACGAGGGGATAATCTACCTGTGTCTGCAGCGCCAAGAAAGCAGCTGAGAAATCTTTAAGGATTTTTGTTTTTGCTAAAATGTGTATTTGACTTGAGTCAAACAACAATCTTCAACTTTACCCTTTTATTTGAGCTCAGCTACTGTTGCACAGTTTCCTCTCTATATCACACAGTTCAGCTCCAAATATCTCTTGAATAAGGGCTTAAAAGTACAAAATGAAATCCTGCCTGCTATCTTTATGGAAATCTTACGGCTGTATATGAATGTGATGTAAATAAGAGTCACCTACTTGGAGGCTCAGCAGAACTCATCCTGTCAGCTGCAACAGTGTTCAGGTTTCGCCAGGATCTGAATGCAGACGCAGTCTGGCTGATATAGGCTGAGAGGTCCTCCCAGTGGGAGGAGTGCAGAGAACTGCTGAACACACATCAAAGAGCCCAGAGCCCAGTTTCTGCTCAGTCTCCAAAGAGCCAGGAGCAGCGATGGGTGCTGGTGCATCGATCCCAGATGGTAAAAACATTTTATTTAGACTTACCTCTTGTAGTGCTTAGAAAATATCATTTAAGGGGGCTGAAAATGTGCTCTTTACCCACACAATAATTCTAAGAGTATTTATTTCTGCAGGTTGCCCGCTGAGGATTGTGACGATTGGGAAAACTGGTGTTGGGAAAAGTGCAGCTGGGAACACCATCATGGGCAAAGAAAACACTTTTAAGTCTAATGAGAGTTCAGAGTCAGTGACAGTGCACTGTCAGTACGTTAAGCTTGAGTGTACCAGAGAGGTCCTTTTGGTAGACACACCCGGCATTCTGGACACGTCAAAAAGTGCCGATACCATAAAGAAAGAAATAGCGAAATGTGTTCAGATTACCACTCCCGGCCCCCACGTCTTCCTGCTGGTCCTGCAGATCGGCAGGTTTACCACAGAGGAGCAAAACAGCGTGGACGCCCTGGAGAAGCTCTTTGGACCCGATGCGTCAAACTTCATGATCGTCCTGTTTACTTACGGTGACAAGCTGACTAATGAGAAGATAACCATACACGACTATTTGAGAAACGGCCACCCGAAGCTCAGAGAGGTGCTGAACCGGTGCGGTAACAGGTACCACGTGTTCGACAACAGAAACGTCAAGAACAGAGCTCAGGTTGTTGAGCTGTTCAAAAAGGTCGATGACATGGTGGCAGCGAATGGAGAAGGACACTACACCGATGACATGTTCGAGAAGGCAGAGCAGATCCGGCAGCAGCGTGGCAGCCGTTACGATAACGAGTACCTCGTTAACAACGTGGCCTTCATGGCTCAGCTGCTTCAGAGGATCCGCTTGTTTCAGGCCGTGCTGGTGTCAGGCAGCGAAGACCAGAAATCCAATGATGGCTCCTCGGACTCCAACTCGTAGCCTCAATCTGGCAGGAATCGTAATCACAGGGGTTCTTTACATAAATGAACGCGATATTATCGATATTCTATTTGATCAAATATATATGATTTTAATCCTTTTAGCCACAAAATGTTCAGAACTGTAGCTTTCAGAAATTGATGAGTGATTAATGTCTCAATCATTTAAATTTTAAACGTTTCCATTCAGCTGTGCAGTTTAAATCAGTGGGATTTTCTTCATATTTCGGAGACTTGTGTGATCAGCTGATTTCTACACATGTACGCATCGTTCAAATCTGTGTTCCCTGTTTAAAATCATGTAAGACATATTTCCAGTGAGTGTTAGGAAAACTGAATTTTATTATGCGTTAAATACTCTATATGATATATTTATATCCCATCTATACGTGATGAATAAATGAGTGATATCCAATGTTGTTAGATGCAAATATACAAAATCAGGATTAAATAAAAAGCTTTTGAAGTTTCATTGTCGGTTCTTTCTGTGACAGTTCACGTTGTGACTTTGAGCCTTTTTGTTTTTGCTAAAGTTCGCACACGTCATGCATTTTTGTTGTCGCAACGTAACTTAATAGGAATTATAAATAATCACACGTGTCAGTTATAGTGTGTTAATCTGAGTGCATTCACTCTCAGCCAAAGCCACTTCCAATTATAAAATTTCATTCCATACGTTTGGTTCATATTAAGATCTCTCTGATGAACAAACGTAATTGGGGGGCGGGGGAGGGGGGCCTAATAAGTGAATTATGTTGTTTTCCTGCCTGTAGATTAAATAACACATGTAAAAGTTTTCTTTTATAAAACACTGCAAAACGAAGCTGTTACTGAAAGCAAACATCTGAACCAAGATGATCATTTCAAATAACTTCTATTTTGTTTTAACTGCTTTCAAATAATATATGATAGAAAACTAATGAAAAAGTAAAATGAAAGCAAAGACGGCTGGCTCAGATGGGGTTTTTTTCCAGTTTCAACTGCGTTCAAAAACAAAAGTATTTCCAGGCGCTCCTGACTCCTTTAGCTGATGTTCACTACACCCATGCATTATTAATGCCATTCTGTACAGTACGGAGTTTTTTAATATTCATTTGAGAAGGTGTTTTATTTGGATGAGCGCCAGTGTGAAATATCCTGTTATGTTGAAAGTACACGACAGTCATTGTGCATTTACGTGAAACACGCAGACCAACCAGTTATTCTTATTATAACTTATCACAGCGTGACACTTTGACAGGACTTCAGCCCTTCAGTCCAACAGCAACACCCGGTGTACAGTAACTGTACTTCTCATGCTCTTCCAAACAGGAGGAACCTCCTTTTGTTGCACTCAGGTGCATCCAGAACTTTGCTTTAAGATGCTGATGTGTGAATTACAGCTGGTCTTGTTTGAATGAGTGCTTTCTTTCTCACAGCAGCCGTGGTTGTGAGGGCGATATGAAACCCTGCTGCAGCTGTGCACCCATAGAAGTCTCTGCTACTCTGAAGTTATGGTTTTTGAGAAGTTCATCAACTCTATTCTCTGGAGCTTGAAAAAAGGCAACTGGACTTCTTTTTGTTAGTTGAAGACATTTCGCCTCTCATCCGAAAGGCTTCTTCAGTTCTCAGACAAATGGTGGAGAGACCCAGGTATTTAAACCCCTGTGGGCATAGTCCCCTGGAGGTGTTTATGACCCTCTATTGTTCATGTGATTAAACACATGTGCCAAGGTGTGAGGGGGGGCGTGGGTAATTTCCATCAGTGGTTTCAGTTGAAACCATCAAAGGACTACACTCCATTGTTCCATGTGGCCTGTTGGAGTCGCTGGAATAAAGGTGTGAATGGGGGTTGAGACGTCTGGGAAGGGAGCTCAGGACAGCACTGTAAGTGGGGGAAAGTTGGTGGCGTAATCCACCTCCTCTATTCAAAGATGGTTGTTCACAGTGGACATAGATGGCTTCTTTTACTCCTCTTTCAAACCAT
>VUQK01027138.1:0-17407 GCA_015106715.1 Bujurquina vittata
AAGAGCCCATCTAGAGCTTTATGACCCTAAAGGTGTTAAGAAAGGCCGGTCTGATACTTATGTGCCTCGGACGCATAAGTATCAGACCGGCCTTTCTTAACACCTTTAGGGTCATAAAGCTCTAGATGGGCTCTTTTATGCATTTCTGTCTTAACAACGTGAAGTATACAATTTAAAAGTATTTAAAATAAATGAAGAAAAATAATCCTCTCACACTCAGCAAACCCACTTCGATGTTACGCAACTTCCGATCTGGATCATAACGATATATCACAACATGCCAGGCAGCAACAAGGCCAGACTATCATTCACACTATGATTTAACCAAATGTTCACACGAAAACAAGACAAAGTACAAAGAGACAGCAGAAAAGAGATTTTACCCACAAGGCAGAACTTCCTCAACAAATGCAAACAGCAGAGCTGATCGGAGCCGACAGCGAGCAGCGCTTTGCCTCTGGACTGTCAACACAAGCACAGCTTATTACTAACCGTCAGAGGAGGATGGCAGAAGCACAGACACGCACAAGTGGGCTGTATGCAAGTGAAACACATTCATTTTCACAGTCATTTCTCAGCCCACTATTCAGTCAATCGTCTAGGAAGCTCCAGAGAGTCTCTGCAGTCTAACTCGGTGCAGACTGCAGCTTTGTTTTACAAATGATTCTCAGAGACAGTCGCACTGGAGGCAGAAGCAAAGCAACACATTAATGCCAACAATATGGGATGATTTAAACTCATTAGTAACGGACTTTTATAACGACAGGCCAATTATACTTAAAATAGTGTATACTGAAAGTAGCATTTAGTAGGAAGGTGCTGCTTCAGAAGAAGGCCAACTACTTTAAACGTGCAGGGTAAACTAGGCTGATTTTACCTGGACTAGTTCAAATGGCAACACTGCACCTTTTGTACAGTAGCAGCACCAACGTAGTGCTGAGAGCGGTTTGCTTTGACTGAGACAGCGGTGTGAATATGATCCAATAGGACATTAAAAAAAAAAAAAACCTCTTCTTCACATGAGCAAAGACCGAGAACAGCGCTGCATTAGACGTTTCAGATAAAAGCCAAGCAGCGAAATGCAGTGTCAAACATGCGGCCCGGGGACCAGAACAGGCCTGCTGATGGGTCCAATCAGGGCCCAAAATAGGGAAATTGCAGGGAAGCAGGGTACAAATGTTGCATTGATTTTACGCCGTATAATGGACTGTAAGAACTCCACTGAATAACAAATTGTTTTCTTAGTCTCTTCATCCGTGTTGCAGCCATTTTTGAAATAGTAGTATATGTTTGGAAATACACATTTGGTAAGGGGTTTCCTAATTCAACAGCAGAAATATGATGTTCCTGGGCAGAATATGACGTCACGTGACTCTGGTGTGCATGTCTGTGAATAGCCCATACAGCACCTTGCCAGATAACATTGGGTTATTTCAAAAGTGCAATATGCAGCACACTGATTTGCAGGCCACATGGACATTGGAGTGACCATCACCAGCCACTGCTGCAGCGTAGAAATCTTTCAGCACGCAACCTTCATGATTTCTGCTGGATAAGCTGCAAACCCTCTGCCTGCTGTGGGACGAGGGAACGAGAGGTCATGAGGGATGTGGGAGGAAGCATAACCTTCACTGGCCAGCGCTCCGGTTAACCCTGCAGTCCAGTCAGGGTTCTAGCCAGCGGTTGATCACCCGGCGCTGCGCCATGCTGAGAATTTCACCGGTTTGCTATCAGACGTGCGAGTACGCACTTCGTGCACTCCGCCCCGCCGTCGATACCAGACTGATTTTTTTCCCCTCTGATCGTTGTACTTTCACTGCAATTTGCGATCTACCACCGGGCACGGCTACAGAACGCAAAATGGCTACTAGCGTGAAACCGAGAGGGAAGAAAAGGAAAAGGGGAGTCAAAGGGGCTTCCTGTTAAAATCCCAGGAGTTGTGAGAGGCCTTGGAGAGAAACTACACTTCCTAGCAAAATGATGTCACTTCTTGTTGTCTTAATTAGTGGCTTGTATTAAAAAAAAGTGATAGTTCATGCTGACATCGTGATGACGGATATTCAAACGTAGGACGTTCTGTTAGCAGCTGATTGGATAAAGCGTCTGGATTTTAATGTTTTGGTTGTGTACACTTTTTAAGTGACTTCTGCAAACCCATCAGTGGAAGGAAACGGCACTGACATGTAACTGTAACTCTTCCGGTTCGTATGCAAAAAGAATTGTTTGTAATTGTAATTGGCGAGCAGGCGTGATATCTACTGTTTAACATTAGCAAGCTAAGTAGCATTAGGAAGCTAATTAGAATTAGCAAGCTCATGCAGGCTGAAATTTTTTTCTGGCTAGTATCCTGTCAGTGGTCATTTTCCAACACCTTCATCCATCACTGTGTTTACGTTTCCTTTACTAACTTTGATAAGAAACTCCTGAAAAGCTGCATCTCTTTCCATTAGAGATGACCTTGTGTATGTTAGTAACCCATTTCAATTTACTGAGGTACCCGCTTTTACTTTTGGACGGTCCTTTTAGGGGTCGCCACAGTCACCCCGGCCCCCTGAATGTCCTCCTTCACTGCATCCATGAACCTTCTCTGTGGTCTGTTTTCCTTCTGCCGACAGCTCAGTCTCCAACATCCTTTGTCCAGTACATCCACACTTCCTCCTCCGCACGTGTCCAAACCATCTCAGCCATACACAACAGTATTTTTTTCCCATGTCAATACAAAGCTGGGTTCACCCATCGCTACGCATTTGATTTTGATACAAAGGGAAGTTTTATGGAGGAGAGTGAAGAGCAGAGATGCACAGGAGCAAAGCGCTCCGTGCACAGTTTGTTTTCTAATTTGCCTAACAGGAACAGAGGGTTGGGAACATTATTCCAGCATGTTCACATATGCACAGCCTCTAGACAAGACATTTGGATGTGCATGTATTACAAATGCAAATTATGAAATTTCCTTAAAAAGATGTTTATGCGTCAGGCTATAGTAAAAGAGCAGAAGCTGGCCTGCTCATAGATTAAGGACTTGGGAGGAATGCCTAGATTCCAACCTCAACTACCTGCCAAACATTAAAGAAAGCCTTCAAAGATGCTGCAAAATGGGAAGCAAGAAATTCCAGCATCACCAAAACCCAAGAATCAATTATTGTGACGGTCTTGAAGGAAAAGGAAACACCAGAATGCATGCGAACCACTACAGTTCAACATTAGCACTGACACACACACACACACACACACAGAGGTGGTGGTGGTGGGAGGGGGGTCATCGTTCCTCCTCATTTGACTTAGCCCGTTTAGATTAGTGTCACCAGCTAGAGGCCAGGCCTAAGCCCCCAGGCCCTGCTGTCACAGAGGGTAAATACAACTGTGTGTGCGCGCGTGGAGCAAAGCCAACAAGAAACACCAGATTCTTTACCAATTAACATCAACGCCACAGCACCGCTGACATTTAGGACCAGGACGCTCCCTGTTCTGTCCTTTACTTCTCCCTGCTTTCTGCATCTTTCTTCCAACTGAGACTGGATTCAAGCGTGTTCATTTCTGTCCACTGCTGCAAATATTTGCAATACTACACAATTCAAATACTGAGCATCAGCCTCTGGGACTGAAAGATTTGCCAAAAAAAACCGGAACAAAAACACAATAGTGCAGTTCCTCTAGTGGCCACTGAAGGCCGCCTGCAAAATAAATCCATAAATCACAGCAAACAGTCGCCTCAAGGCGATTATTTATGCATCCTGTTTTAATTCTTGATGGATTTTCCTGATGATTTTAAATCAGAAGAGCTGCAGTTTAAATGCACAACAAAGAAAACTGCCCTTGATAAAGTGGATCAAGCTGTCAGCTGATTGCATCACAGAGTTCCTGCCGAGCCTGTTCCTCCAGTTATGCAGAGTCTTAGTCAGCATTTCTTCCACTGCACAAAACCCTGTTTGGGAGTTTGGTTTTCATGTTCTGTGATTGAATCTGCATCTTACAGCTCTTCTGAAGTGGTTCTCCGAACCACTTTGGACCACGTCTAAGGAAACTCTGAAAAATGAAAAGGCACGGATAAACAAATGTAGCAAAAACAAGTCAAATGTTTCGGCTTCAGAAGCACGACAGCAGGAAACTATAAAGCTCCACGTTTATTTTTATTGTAACAAAAGCATAATTTCTCTGCTTTATTTCACTTTATTCTCATTTTCTAACCTTTGCTTGGGCCGCAAAGTTTTTTTGTGCTGGAATTTGGTTTTTTGCTGGAATTTACACTGTAGTCTGATGTGTTGATTGCAGATGTAATTAAAGGTTTGGGTGGACCACAGAAGATTCCAAAGTGGGCCTCGGCATTCTTAGGTTTGGGAATGGCTGACCGGGGTGAAATATGCTGCTTTGGTAAAAACTGTGACGCTCATTCAGGTAACAAGTGATGAGTGGAAATAACCATTAAACTGGAGTTCCAAACATTTTTTGATGCTCATTGGCTCTAAAGAAAAAATGAGGCATGCACTAAGACTGTGGAACAGATAAAATAAAGGTACAGTCCGCACAGCAGCCATGGGCTGATAATTAAAGGCCTTTGATTAACTGGTGATCAGTGAGTGTGAGCAAACTTATAGAGGCAGTTTTGGCAGTTTGCAGGTCTGCAGCACTCGGGAGTGACGCAACAATGCAAAAGGAGAAAAGCCACCAGCAATGATCTTAGAGAATCAACTGTTCCTAGCAATGAATCTGGGAAGGCCATTTGCGAACAACCTGAAGTACATCATTCTACAGCGAGAAAACATTCGGGACAGCTGCCGTTCCAGCGAAGTCACCTCAAGGTCCATTCGCCCCATGAGAGACTGCAAAAAGCCCAAAAGCTACATCGCAGACGCTACAGGCCTCAGTCAGCATGGTAAACTTTAAAGTTCATGACAGTAAAATTAGAGAAAGACTGAACACGCATCCCTTGCTGGGAAGGGTCGGCAGCACAGCAGCACTGAACAAACCACGAGACTTCGGGAACAACATCCTTTGGACATACGAGACCAGAGTGGAGCCGTTTGGGAATAATGCACAGCAGGATACCCGGACAAACACTCACAAACTGTCAGCACGGCGATGAAGAGGGATTGTTCTGCAGCCACAGGACCTGGGCACCAACCTACCAACCTACCCTAGAGTCAGATGTGAGGCCGTCTGAAGTTTGGCCCAAACAACGGGACAACGATCCCAAACACAGCTGCAAATCTACAAGAGAATGGCTGAAAAAGAGAAGCATGGCGGAGCTGCAACGGCCCAGACAGAACACGTCCAAACCTCAATGAACCGAAGCCCCGGGCGGGCCAAAATCCCTGCACAACGAGGTGAGACACACAGAAAACAAGTACTTCATAGTATACTTCATAGTACTGCTGCGGAAGGTAGTTCTACAAGCTGCTGCATCATGGGGTGTATTTAGCTATGCTTTTGCATTTTATTAAATAAATAATGGCACGTGTGACGTGTCGTGTTTTGTAGTTCTGAGGTTCTTTTAGCTCATTTTCAGAGCGGTTCAAGACTCTGTAATTTTATGTCCTGATATTTAAAACCTCAGAACTGATAGAGGATGTGCCTTCTGACTCTATGAAGTGCAGTTACACCCGGACTGCCTCCATCCAGCCCAGATTGGGCCCAGTGCGGGCACGTAATCAGCTGGATCTTTGTACTTGTTACATGATTTGAAATGAAGCCTTCTGCAACTTCAGTGAAGTCATTGTTATAATTTTCATTTAACAGGCTGCTCATGCAGAGGAGAAAACATATGGTGGAAGTTTATGGCAGCATTCTCAGCATGAGGCTAAAGAAGGAAAACAAGGACACTCCTCCTACAGTACTACCACCATCCTGCGCCCTCCACATTTCTGGTATTCATCTAACTGCCATAAAAACATTGCTGCATCGAAAGGAGTCCCTTTCTGTTCCAGACCCAAAAAGACGCTATGAAAGAGCACAAGCGAGCAGCAATAATAGATCATTATGCTTTTTTACTCATGCAAGAGCTTCTTGAGCGCTTTCCTCAAAGACTGGAGGTGTATTCATCTCCTGCCTCTTCTCTGAAATCCTGCTTTTCACACACTTGCACTCAATGCTTCCTTTATTGCTTTTTACAGCTCCAGCGTAATCGCAAGGCCTGATTATATAAATGTCTTGCCTTAAGTTAAAAAACCTAAACTTTAATATCCTCATAATTTTAATGTTGTAAATGTCTTTCTCCCTTCCAGCTGTTCGCGCAGGGGAAAAAAGGTTTTTTTTAAAAAAAGGGGTTGTTTTAAAGCATCATCCTGGATTAGGAAGAAGAGCCGGACGAGGTTTTTGTCTTTCCGGCTCATTCTGAAGCCCCGACACGGCCTCGAGCTCAAAGACCGGTGTCAGCGGGCCGGTGCTGTAAAAACAACATGTCGACACCACTTAACACACACACGTTAAAGACAGCCACAACTCCATGCGACAGCTGGGACCAACCAATCAGCACGAAGCGCGCGGTTGGATGGTTGTGCCGTGTGACGAAGGCGGTGAGCTGACGGAGGAGGCACGACTGGAAGGACGGACACACGTGCACCAACGGCAGGAAGCAAAGCGAAGCATCAGTGCTCTGCATGCAGCCTCCCGCTGCTGAAGGACGTCCTGCAGCTGTAATTAGGTACTTAACAAAATGCTTGTTTACGTGCTGCATCCAGACAGTAATTCTCTCTTTGTTTGTGGTGTATGAAAAGGTTTTAGTTTTAAAGAGGAGCATTTGCATCTCTTTAAGTAAGTTTACTTAAATTTAGGTTAACACATCCAAAAGTTGCTGTGATATTTACTCAAAAACACAAAAATGTGCTTCTCACGGTGCCGTTTCTAACGCCTCCTGAGACCCGAGCTCTTGTTTGGGATACTTTCAGTTTCTTGTAGTTGTATAAAATTAGTTGCAGCTGAGGGAGGTCATTTTTCTGAGTCTGGTGTGGGTAACAATCCAAAAACGCTGGACTGAAAACATTTCCCAGGACTCCGAACATCCTTTCGTCTGACCATTAACTAGGTGGTAAATTATCAAACCGGAGATCTGGGTTTTTAAACTCGCAGTCTCTAAACATAAGCTGGGAAACTGTGACGTCATCAGGTTCATTTCCTCAAACTTGACAAAGCTTCTCCTTCGGCCACAGACAACATTTTATATTTTTAGAGTAAATGGCACCGTGTCCGGAGCTGGACGCTGACCTTTAAGGAGCTCGATGCAACCACAGAACTCCAGTGCTGCACGTGCACAGCTGTTGAGTGAACTGCAGAGATTTGTGCCCAACTCTTCCTCATCCAGCATGAGTGAGTTAGTCATGAGACACAGACAGTATTATACGTACTGTATGCTGCACATAATGAGTGTAATAATGTTGCAGCTAACTGGCTAGCCACTGCCATGATGGCCATGACTGTGGGAACCAAGTTATGCATAAACCATCTCCCACTGCCCCGTTTCACTGTTAGTCCACAACTTGCACGCCCCCCCCAAACTGACACGAATAATTGAAATTCACGCATCAGTAAGTTTCGTACGTGTGTCCCAGTGGAGCAAACCAGCTGGGCGCTTTTGCAGGCGATTCAGATGGAGCTCGGGGATTCTGGCCGGCAGCCCGGCTGAGTGCGGTCGACTGGCATCCTCCTGACCCTCCATCCAAATCCAGACTGAAAAGAACCATTTTCCACCGAGCAAATAAAATACCAAACACAAGTTCTATGCTCTTAAGCACATCGAGCCGGACAAAACGGTGAAGTGAGAGGCCGGCACCTTGGCTGCAGGAGACTAGGGTTACACAGCGCCGAGTCACAACCTCCTAACGAGCTATCTGGACACAATCAGGGACGGATCACATTACCTGATAACGTTACAGGCGCAGTAAAAGCTCAGCGTGGTAAATGTCATCCTAAAGCAGACACACACACAGACAGGGTCTGACACAAACTCACTTAATTCCAGCTTAGTCAATCTTAATGTAAAGCTTTACAGACACTCACCATGACTGCTGCCCGGGGCAGACACAACCCAGCACATCCCAGCTCTTTATTTTAATTTGATGAGGAAAATGTGAATTAGAGTCTGCCGTCACCTTTAAATTCCAGTTAAATAAAAAAGGCCTAATATTTGCCTCCTGCTGTAGTCACATATTGGCTAGAGGAGCAACCTTTATGCTCGTACCAAAGCGGGCGAATGGTCATGTAACCATCTAAGCTCGCTGAATTCATCTTCTGTGTGCGAGTTTATAAATTTGGCTTTATTACTTTAGTGCTGCCGAACTGTCTGAACTCCCCAGTGAAACAAAAAAAGCGACGCCGGGCCGCCTCGCAGCCGCGCACAGAGACCGGCCGGTGCGGTCAACAGCCTCTACAGTTGGCGCATCAGACGACAGAGCGGAGACAAATACTACCCTGAAATGTAATCCAGTACAAATACTGACACTGGCCACGCTTCCTGGAGGGAATACTGGACTCGGACGAGGATTACATCCTCGCAGCACAGAAACAGAAAAGCCATAAACAGAGTAACTGAATCACAGCACAGCGAAGTAGCTACAAGGCTCATGACAAAACTGAACAAGTGCAGCTTGTTTGGAAGGGCCGCCAGGAGGAAGCCTCTAAACACGGCAGCACGGATCTGAACATACCAAAAAAACTTCTGGAACGATGTCCTTTGGACAGATGAGCCCAGAGTGGAGACGTTTGGCCATAATGGGCAAAAAACGAACAGCATATCAGCACAAAACACCTCATGGGGGTGAAGGGCTGATGATTTGGGCTTGTTTTACAGCCACAGAGCCGGAGCAGCTATTGGGTCAAGCATGAACTCCTCTGTATCCCAAAGTATTGCAGAGTCAGATGTGAGACTCTGTCCAACAGCTGCCCGTCCCAAAAAAAAAGGTGTTGCAATGGCTCAAAGTCCAGACCTCAGCCTGCTGTGGTGGGCCCTTAAAGGGGACGGACCATGCAAAATCCTCTTTTTTAACCCTTAAATACATTTTTTGTGTACTTTGAGTGTGCAGCAGTGCAGGAAGTGTAAATGTATTCTCTCCTGGTGCTGCACAGATCCCTTTATGTTCTTTTAGTCTGTTCACTCTTACGTTTTCTTATCTGTTACGTCACGGTTTGCTGTGGAGCTGCTAAATGAGCTCATGGACCAGCTAACCAATCTCGTGAATCCTCCAGTTTTTTCTTGCAGCGATTTCGGGTGTATTAACCCACCATTCCTTACATCGCCCCCCGCCATCACAGCCTCTTTGAAGTGCCCGGTTCTCCGCCTGTAGCTAATTGTATCGCTGCTATCAAACTACAAAAATGGGCGAACGGGGTGGAGTGGAACGCTCTGCAACCTGGAGGGGGGCGCGGCCTGAAACGTCTCATTCACATTTAAAGAGACCGCACCAAAACCAGGTGTAACAGAGGGGTCTGTGGCGCTCCAATAACGAGGAATTCAGACCGAAGCATCGCAGCTCTACTTATAGGGACCACAAGCGAATGATTTACATATGAAAAGAAGGATTTAAAAGCACGATACGTGTCCTTTAAGAGAGCTGTGCATTTACAAACGCCTGCAAACCTCAATGAACTGCAGCAAGGCCGTGAAGACGAGCGGGCTAACGTACGGATGAAGTCACATAGAAAACAATGACTTCACTTTAGTGCTGCTGAAGGCGGTTTTACAAGCTGCTGCGTCACACTTTACTTTCCCTCCATAGTTCACATTCAATAAATCATTTTAGTAGGTAACTGTTGAGTGTCCGTAATCCGACCCCTCTTTTCCCAAAACTGTACATTCTCCGGCTGCCTCCATCTGAAGCTCTCCTCCACCTTCACCTCCTCCCTCCCCGATCATCGGCTGCTTTGTCTCATTTCTGACGGGTCAAACTGACCCTCGTGTGCTCAGTTTTCAGGGCAGAAGCATGCAGGTGCATATTTTAACACGTGTGTCCGAAGCAAAACTTCTAACATTAAAGCGCAAAAGTGAAAACCTTATGTAGTGAGTACTAGTACATAATAATTTGAGCAGCTCAAGTACACAATACTTGGGTGTACCCAGACCTTGAAACATTCTTATTTCCATTAATTCTGTCATCTAACAGTCTCACAACTACTGTGGTTTTTCTCAGAGGCAGCTGATGGAACCAAAATCAAATAAAACGAGCTTTTATCCTCGATTTCTTTCCTTTACGTCCAGTTCAATAACACTGCGCGGAGAAATGGAAATCAATACGGCTAAGTGTAAATATACGTTTACTGTAATTCACATTCAACAAACAGCTTTTTTTGTCCTTCCAAAGCTCCAAACGGGCTTTTCTTCGCCTGTTTGAATCACTGAGGTATGTAGGAAGGCAGATGAGGAGGGACAGAGTTCATTTTGAACTGGTGCTTCTGCTGGAGGCTCGGACGAGATGCAGCACCACGACTCAGGAGGCTGCTTTGTGCACCATGTGGGACTGATATTTTTAAATGCACGTGTTTATAATATATCTTACTACAGTTTTAAGTCATAGCTTGGTTAGGCCAACGTCTCCCATTTGCATCAAACGTCTCCATTTTCCCGCCTGATATTTGACTGGTTTCCTAAAAAGCAGGAACAGCAGCATCTTCTGAAGGCTTCCGTCGACGATAACACTGGCTGTTTGCTCAAAGTTAAAGATAATTCACTGACCTGTTGCTCATTAACATAAATATCTAAATCAGCCGTTACTTCCATCAAATCATCTCAAAGTAGTTTCTTAAACAGGACGGTGAGTTCACCGCTCTCACATTGGCCTCCACAGTCACCAGATCTCGATCCAATGAAGCGCCTTCGGCACGCGGCGGAGCCGGAGAGTCACATCACGGATGCAGCTGTGGGACGCCATCACATCAGTATGGACCCAAATCTGGTTCTGAAGGCAAAATTGGGTCCAACCTGGTATTAGCGAGGTGTACCTAATAAAGTGTCCAGAGAGTGTGAGTCACAAAGACTGGAAGACTCGGGTGCAATTCTTGGATTTACAGTAAACTGAACAACCTACGGCAAAACCTTGTAGGACAGACTCGGCCTCACTGATAGAAATTATGTAGCAGCGAGTGATTAGCAGACTTCTTCTGATGCTTTTCTTTTTCTGGTTACTGGAAATTGTTCTTACCGCTTCAGCTAAAGACCTGCAGACACTACTCAGTAAAAACATTATTCTGCTCAAATAAATACGATCATCTTTAACTCGGGTTCCACTGCTGTTTACGACGCTGTGCAAACAGACGCATATTTACACAGTGTCGGCTTGATGGACCTCTGACCTCCAGTTCACTTCAAAGTGGAGGTTCTTATTGGGAAGTCAGCATTCCCGTAAAAACAAACTGAGTTTTGGGTTTTCACCCCCTCTTCTATTGTATTTCTGCAGGAACCTTATTGCACTCCAGAAGAGGATTAAAGACACTTTGATATGATACATTTGCATATTTTTACACATTGCCAAGCATTTCCACCAACACAGTACTTCCTTTTATCACATGTTAAACCTTTAACTCATCCCTCGCGCACTGCATCGCTGCAGTGTGGATTTGAGGAGCAGCAAAGAATCTGCCGGAAAACATAATCCTCTCTTTTTCCTTCTTTCCTTTATTCCTCCTGGAATCCACATATTTCTTACTTTATTTTCTCTTAAACAGAACACAGCACGAGCAGCATCTCTGCTGTTCTCCAACACCTCTTCCCATTCCTTGCCACAGGAAGCCAAAGAGGACCTCAGTCATGTTAGTTTTCTCTCCTGTCACTCCTTCAGCAAGCAGGGGGTCACTGTCTTGTAGATTTAACAGCCTGACTTTGTCTTTTAGGTTTCGACACTTCCTCTTTTATTGCCGTTTCACTTTCATGCCGCTGCTTTAAACCTGGCCTGCATCTCTCCTCCACCGCAGCAACAGTGGAACTACAGCGGTGCCGTGGATCCAAACATGGCTGCAGACAGAACGGCCGCACTCGGACCTCCACGAGCAGCTCTGATCACAGAGATGAGTGCCACCATCCGCTTGATCGAGTGTGCACCCTGCATAAACCCACCCCGCAAGCAGAGGAACGGTGCTGTCAAAATTAAACTGTTGCAACAATAAATTTGTTACAAATTTAGAGCTTTTATCCTGTGTTTCTGTGCTGAAGCCACCCAGCAGCACATAATCAATGATGCCTTTCAACTCTCATCTTGAAGTGAAATTTGCAACAGAAAAGAGGGCGCCGGCCTGATATTATTGAGTGGAAGGCTCCTTCAGCGCTCTCATGCCTCTGATGTGTGTGTGTGTGTGTGTGTGTGTGTGTGTGTGTGTGCGCGCGCGTCGGTCGAGCCTTAGATGCAGCAGATGCTTCAGCGAAGGGGAGCCACACATCAACCCTGATATTCTGCTGTTAGCATATCAGCACCACCACCACCCCCCCCCCCTTCGTTTTACTCACGCTGTCAGAAATTGATGATCTGCAATTACGCAGCATGTGTCAGTGCAACTAAACATCATTTAATAGCTCCGAGCTGACAGTACATGACTGAGCAAGCAGGCGCGAGCCACCAGCGTCACAATCAAAGCACCGTGCTGTCTCCACCAGGCAGCGGTATCTTATAGACCACAACGTAACGCGTAGGATGAATTAGGGGTGATGACAATTTCTGAATTTTGTTGCCCGCTGACGTTCTGTAAAGATGAAGAGGTTTCCCATCCATCAGAGCTGGGCTGAAGCTTATAGCACACACCAAGAAAGCAAACTAAACCCTTTGTGTGTAAAAATGACACAAAGCAGCTTTTTGTAACATCTGGGTGGCTGTGACAGCACATTTTATCACTTATTTCCACCAGCCTAAGCACTTATGTTGCACAGTTTGCTTCATACTTGTACTTTACTTTGACATCATTTTGCACGTTCCACCTCCCTCCCTCGCTTCCATGGCAGGATTGCCTCCCTCAGCGGGCGGGCTGAGGGTTTCCTAAGCACCCACCTCTGTGTGGTGTGCCATGCATTTGTGCCATGTCACGACTCCGAGCTCAGACTTCATTACTACATCCGTCACAACTGCAGAAGCTCCAGTGTGGGGGTGCAGGGTCAGCAGCCAGGCACCCATACTGTGCGTGGGTGAGGGGCCAATCAACGGCAGAAACACACAGTAACACTTTTTGCTACTTTTGTTGCAGCAGCATATTATATTCATGCTTATGTTATTTTCCTCAGGCTTTGCCTTTTCTGGCTGACCTTCCTGTTTGATCCTAGCCACGCCCACCTGTGCATGCCACACCAGCTCAAATATTAATTTTTGATTATGTGGTTTCATGTCTCGAATTTTTCGTTTTCACTCATCAAGGGAGAAAATTCACTCTTACTACAAAGGTTGAGATGCTCCCAGCTGCGCCTCAGCAGGATTATCACTGAAATATTCTAATATTAATATACTGTATGACATGCAAGTTATGTTGAAGTCTTTCCTAACATAACTGAGTCCCACAATAAACACTAGGACCAGAAATTCACTTCAAAGTACAAATAAAGAAGACAAAAGCAAAAGCTGCACCTTAACTCGCCCACAGTTACGGTTAATTATTCAGTGATAGCCAAACAGTTCAGTTCCCTGAACGCATCTTAATTTAGGCTACTTAACAAATATTTGGTGCTTTTCGTGTGACACTGTTTTCATCTCCTGCAGTAAAACAACTTTCAAATATAATTACCGGAATTTAAAGAAAGGCATCTTCACAGAAAAATAAGTTATCAGAGGAGCGGGGAAACTACTACATTAATTGGCCTCTCCAAGTCCCGATACTCACGCTGTGCGACCCCCCTCTGACGCGCCGTCCAAACAAATCCTTTAATTGGAGACGCTCGAAGACGAAGTGAGGAGACAAACACGCGCCATTACGCAGACGTCCAACAGTCGTGCGCGTAAGGTGCCCTGACCTGTGCAGCTGTCCGCCCGTCTGTCCGCGCTCTGCGCTGCACTGTAGCGCCAGCTCCCTCAACTCCTCACCTGCCATGTGATATGCACGATGCCTTCACGAGCACCCCGGAGTTTCCGGACTCATGTCTCTCCCATTGCACCTACTGTACATTGAACCTCGGGAATAATTCGCCATGCGCTCATATTTGAAAATAAAAAGGAACCATGCTAGTTATAGATAAAAATAAAAGTAAACATATTGTATAGTATGAATATGTTGTAACACTTGCATTATTCTACATGTAACTAATAAACTGACGTCTGTAAGGTCTCTCATTATCCTGTATGTATTGTCTCCTACAGTACCTGAACGCAGCAAAGCATCGGCCTGAGGATGGTTGGTTTTGAACGCATCGAACTTACACGTTTGATGTCCTCAAAGTGCTGCGCTTTGCTTCCGGCCTTACCAGCTGATTTATGTGCACTGGACCCCGGGAAAAAAGAGGGTCGTGAGGCAAATGACAAAGAGAATAAGAATATAATTTAAATATGAGGCTAAGATAGCAGTTTGGAGGCGTGTTTGTGTGTTAATAACAAGCAAACAGCGTGGGGAAGCTAAAGTGTCGGTTTTCTGTTTACCTTGTTTTATTATAGTCAAACACTGCCACCTGCTGATGCAATGCCATAAATGAGCAGTCTGAGCTAATTCCGTCTTTTCTGGCTTCTCTGCGCGTTTTCAGAAGTAAATCACTGATTGTGCGCTTTACTCAGCTTTATTTTTACCATTTGTCGCCAACGATGTGATAAATTATGCAAAAATATTTATTTCTGTAAAAAAAAAAGAAAGAAAGAAAGATGTGTTGTGGTTGTGTTGTGGTTTGTTTTCCTCGGCACTGCAAAATGTGATCTGGAACAAGTTTGACAAACTGCTTTTTTCAAGAAAAGGGAAAAAGGCATCAGTGAGATAACGCTGCCTAAAATGTGTCCTTTTCTTCCCACCCACATGTCACGCAGTCATTTTCCTGCTCGCTTCCATTATCCGGACTCCAGCTGAGCGTGGAGTCACTGGCGCATTCCTGCTCTGTGCTTCCTGCTGTGACGAGTCCAATGATGACATTCAGCTCCATTCACTTAAAATCACAGTGACAACGAAAACACACACAGCGAAAACACGACCGGCCCTGACAAACTACAATTATAGTTTACACAGTTAAGCAAATGGCTGTTTTTCTCTGTGGAGCCCAAATTGTGTAAATCTACAGGCGAACACACACATTTTTGTCAGACTGGCCTGATCAGTCTCCGAGAAAACCGACACCTGAACAGCCACACCTATCGAGGGGGTAGCTCAAATAAACCACATGGGATGAGAGGGGGCCAAACGAGGCTTTGTGAAACGCTGACGCGTTTGTGGCGGAATTGTAGCGAAACCATCTCCACAGTGACACCTGCTGGACAGTTTGGTTATTGCCGCATCTTGATGACGCTCATCAGTGAAACAACGACACAGACACAAAGCTTCTGATTATACCTGACTATCAATAATTATGATCAGCACATGGTCTGGAGGAACGAGACTGTTAAAGTTAACGTTCGTGAGCCTGTTACAGTTTTGTATTGATTCACTGTAACGCACAATAAACCAATTTATGGAATAAAACTACTGAGAAAAATGCTGTTTATTGTGGCTTCATTTTTCATTTCAGCAGAATCTGGGAAGAAGTCCAACATTTGAACCCCCTCCCCCCCCAAAAAAAAAAAGAAGATTAAAAACCTCCACAAGATCATTAATAAGAGTCTTTGCAAAAAGTGGCATTTTCCAGGCACTCTGCTGACGTTCAGGAACTCAGAGCAAGCACAAAGCACCTAATGATTCTATCAGAGGAAGCAGACACCATCAGGGCTTTCTTCTCATCTGTAACCAGCTGGTGAACAGTTAGATATGCTTATAATAAATATTTCCAAACAATCTTACCTGTTAAAATGAATCGCTTGATGTTTGTAGCTTAGGGTGAGAGGTGAGTGAAGTCCAGAGTGAGAGAGAGACAACCACACACCTTTGGCCAGTCACAAGCTAACCTAACGAGCATGTCTTTATGTTTCTAAATAATAATAATGATAAAAATTCTGCTTGCACTCATTTGCTGTCAGATTGAATGTAAATGTTCAGCTTAGACTGCACTTCTGCTGATTCATCTTCTTCCAGCTCAAACTGTTTGGAGCATAAAACACAAAGAAAAGAGTTGTTGTGCGACAGTGATGCACTGCTTGTATCTGCTGTCACAAAGTAAGAAGCAATAATTTCATCCTCTGTGGGTTTGTGGCTTCACGCAGACACCAGAAGTGCTGATGTCTATGTGTGCGCAGCACAGAAGCTCCGAGCAGTGTAAGAGAGCCATTATTGACTCTTTTTACACTCAAAAGTCTTCTGAACATTAACTACAGCAAGATTTTTTTTTAAAAGACAATGTTAGACAGGTTCCAGCCACCATCCCAAATCCTAGTGAATGACCTCAGATTTGACATCACTGCTACATTACTGCTGGTTGAAGTCAATCTGAATGTGATTTGTTGAGACAGGTGAAGAAATGCTGCACACTGACTGCACTCCTTCAGGATGTTGCAGTAGTCCTCCACCACCTGAGGGCAGAGCAGGACCAAACACCTGCACGCTGCACATAACAAGGTGCGAACGTCATGACGCATGCGTGTGTTTGGTGGAGGCTTTTAATAGTTATCGCAGTAAGATATCTTCAGTGCTAAAATGTATAACATATGTGAAAGATGGACTCCCCTCACACGCACCTGCTGACTGCAATCAGCAGACTGGATGAGATGTGCAATAAAATGTGCTAAAATTCAGAATTACACAATTATAATGACAACCCACCCGCGCAAATGAATGATTAAAATGTATGCAAACTTATTATTATTTATTTATATACATATATTTTGAGTTTTGGTGACATTTCATTCCTGTTATTTATAATAAATATCGTTAGACCATTAAAGCAATAATTTATAATTAAATAGTGAATAAATCCTGGGAGACAGAGAAAAAAAGAGTTAAATTTAACACTCTTGATTCCTGCGACATGTCAGTGGGAGCCTTCATGTGTGTCAAGGTAACCAGAGAGACAGGAAACTGTACAAAGCAAATTCAATTTCAAAATAAAAGTCTTAAACAGGTGTTACTTTTGCTTGAATTATATTATCGTGTTCGACATATTGCTGTCATTTATGTGCTCAGAGTTGCAGGGTAAAGATCAAACGGGAGAATGACAACAACAACTTTGTAACACTTTTACATTGTGAAGAAAATTCATGGGAAAATATATTTACATTATCAGGAAATGCTTTGTGGAAACAAAAAAACTTAAAAACAAAAAAGATTTTAGGTGTCCAAATCAAAATTTAGGAGTAGTTTTGATTCACTTGATAGTTGTATAAACAAAGACTGTGGTTATATTATTTTGGATTTTTTTTTTTTGGGGGGGGGGTATAAATGACAAAATTTT
>VUQK01027138.1:17427-31355 GCA_015106715.1 Bujurquina vittata
TTTTTTTTTTATAAATTTAAATTTTAAAACAAAAGTTTTATTTATTTTTATTTTGGATTTTTTTTTTTTGGGGGGGGGGAGTATAAATGACAACATTTTTGATTTTATACTCTGCGAAAATGCAGATTATAAGACTTACTGCAGAGTAAGCCGTTCTGCAGGGAATGGCTTCCCCGTAGGAACAATATCAGTAAAAGGTATTTCCTGTTTAGCTGAGTTTGTAGGCCTGTGATTGAAATATTTAAGATTGTATTTTGTTAGCACTAACAAAAAATACATTTGGTTTGCAGAAATAAGAAAAAGGAGATGTGACCATTTTGCTGTTACAACTAATAGCTAACTGCTAAAATGATTAGTTAGACATCAATCATTGATGGATTGAAATTTATTTGTAATTTTTAAATTTAAATTGTTTTAAGTGTTTTCCGTGTATATACTAGATTATTTGCAGACATCCATGTAATTCAACAAACCAGTTAGGAGAAGCATTTCCTATCTCTCCCATAACCCAGCACTTATTTGGGGCAGATGTGGCTCAGGTGGTAGAGCGGGTACCAATCAAAGGTCGGTGGATTGATCCAGTCCATGTGTAAGCGTATCCTTGGGGCAAGATCCTGGAGTTTCCTCTGATCGCAGTGTGAGTTAGATGTGTGAATGTGTGTGTGTGTGTAATGGGTGAATGAGACTTGTAGTAGTGCTACGAGCGCTCAAATTGAGTGGAAAGGCATTATATTAGTCCCCGTCCATTTACCACTTATTTCCATACATGATGCAGGACGTGTGGGTCATTCTCATTTCGAGGCCCCTGCAGTGTTACCAAAGTGGGGCCTAGTCATAAATTGTAGTATTTAGTGTTGTTGTTTTTAATATCTGAAATTTTAAATAAATTCGTCTCAGTGCACTTCAAGCTAAATATCTTTCCAATTGCCCTCGTCGGGCTTTTAGTGTGGAGCAACATTAACCGGAAGTGGAGTTCACGCGCTGCAGTCTCTTAATCGTCGCGGAGCGCGCGCTGGGGGGTTCGGCACGGCACAGACGCGGCGGCCGTGACCGTCTCAAGAAGAGGGGGGTCCCCGTCAGAGACCCGCTGAACAGTTACCTGACCACGGGGTACGTAAGCTGACTGCCACCGCTGAGAGCTGGCATTACTAACCGCGGAGGACTGCAGCGGGACCGCTGGCGTTTCACCGGCTGCTGGGTGTCGCGGGCTCCGGTGAGTGTTTGACAGCCGCGCCGAGGACCGGGCGCTAATCAGGAATGCTATTTTAAAAAGCTGTTTAACATGCAGCTCACACGGTTTTCTTTCTTTGTGCCACTTAAGCTGCTCATTAGGAACAACAGGTAATTTATTTGTTTCTCTTTAACTTTTTAACACTATTAACACACACTCCCCGACATGGCAGGTTAATGCGGGGGGGCTATATTTTGGTGGGTTTGCTGACCGGACGGATTTGAAGCCCCCTCCTTTTATGGGACTTTGCTGCTGTTGGTGGATTAATTATTTATAATTTGCTGTAACTTAACGCGTTGCAGACGTGCAACAGGTGGGTGCCAAAAACGAGCTCAAATCAATTATTTTTTAAAAAAATGAAGAGAAGTTAAACATTTTTGCTTTCACCAATTAAAAACAATCTATTATATGAACATAACCTATTGATATTTGAGCGGCGCATAATAATCATGGCCCGTTATGACTTTAGTGGATTCCTGTGGCTGAAAGTAGCTTTTTGAGGAGGAACATGTGAAAGCATTTTTCTGAATCCCTTCGATGCTGTATTTTCAAAGTTTGATATCTTAATGGTTTTGTTTCCTGTTGCAATCATTTATAGCCATTAAATGCATTAATTTGAGGTTTTACAACAGTTTGCAGTCGTCTGTGCGTTTAAAGCAGAGGAGTTCATACTCTGAGTGGACATCAGCTGATGCAAACTTCCCTCCATCAGACATGCAAAGTCGAGGAGAAGAGCACCAGACAGGGGAAGCTTTAAGGCTTGCTCATTTAAGTTTCCTATAAGTGTGTCAGTGTGCTGCATCTAAACGTGTAGTTTTAAGTAGTGGTGTTTTTTATCACTCCTCCAGTTAATTCCTGTGTGTGGCAGGTGGTTTCACATCCTCTGAGACCTGAAATCCAGTCAGGCGAAGATGGCTGGTTTCATTTTAGACCCTCCCAGTTGTTGTGGTTTAATGTTTCAGTAGCTGGACAGAGTTGCACTCAGTTTGCACTTCTTAAAAAGTGGATTCGTTTTCATTACAATGAAGTGTTGCACTCCATTTTTACACAACCATGGTATGAAGAATAGAATAGACTCAAACTTTATTGGCCAGGTATGCTATGCATACAAGGAATTTTGTTTTGGTTTATGGGGGCTCACAGTGCTCAGTATTAAATAAATAAACTAAAACCTGCAATTACATCCTCACTCACTCAGACACACGCACACACACACACACGCACAGTCATACCTTAAATTGTGCAAGTATGAATTTGAGGTTAAAAGGTTAAAATGCTGAGAGCAACAACAGTTAAAGTGTCCAATGGTGCAGAGGGGTCTGTGAGGTAAGCAGGAGAAGTAAATTCTTTTTAACTGTTCAAGAGACTGATGGCTTGTGGGAAGCTGTTCTCTGTTGTTGGACTCAAGGAGAAAAACAAAGCTGGAGCCAGCTTTTCATACGTTGCATGGATTATGGGTATGAGGTAAATGAAGGTTTGGTAGACCACTGGTTGCAAGTAGCTTACAGTTTTTGAATGTGAGTCTTGGTCACCATGGAGAGCTGAAAGGTCAAAGGTCCAGGAATTAGATAAATCCTTGCTAAATGACTGTTTTGAACAACAGTAATGGCATGGACAAAAATTCAATTATGTGGTTGTTAAATACACCGTGTGCACTTTTAATACTGGCGTAATCACTGCTTTGTAGAATTGTTGCTGTTTGGTTGTGACTTATTTTGTCCAGACCGTGCAGAAAATAGAATAGAATATACCTTATTGGTCCCTGGGAGGAAGGAGGGAAGCGGGCTCCCCTGTTTCCCGTCCGGGAAACTTAGCTTCCAGAACACTCATCATGACAATACAGTACAATCACATAACAGACATTGGGAGACAAGTGATCTGCGGCGTTGCGCCCCACAATGAGCGCTGCCGTTAGCGCTCATTGTGGGGCGCTAACGGCAGCGCCCACAATGGCGCTGCCATTTCATCTATTCAGAGTGCAATAGATGAAATGAAACAAAACTTTACTTTCTTTACTTGTTAGATTAGTAACATCAGTGGGAACCGCAACCTCCCCATCTGTAACCACGCTGTGTAGACTTCCCCGTGCCAACACTGAGTGGAAAATGGATGGAGTGCTTTCACGCTGTTGGCTCTGGTGACTGCTCTCAGCTTTTCTTAGTTTCCTTGGAACAAAAATGAAGGGAATAACGACAATAACGAGGAAATGTCGGCAGTGGCTATCGGGCAAATAATTATTTGGTATCAGCCTGAATTTTACATTTATCTCTGTTCATATTCTTCTAATAATGGGTTAGAATTCAAAGGTTTGTCTGCTGAACAAGGAAACCAAATTTTAAATGCAGTATTTCCACACGCTGTGCAGCCCACAGCTGCCCACTTAAAGCTTCCAAACAAACAAAAGGAACATTTATTGTTACTCACACATGCTGCGTTCATCCTTCTGATCGAACGAGCACATAGAATTCATTTTGCCTATATAATTAATTAATTTATTTTTTTGTCATTGGGTAAATAAAAGTTGATATTCGTCAGTTTGCTGGCTGATGGTGTTCCCGGTGACTTTTGCGTTTCTTTATTACCGCCACTGATGTGAAACTGAGCATGTTGTACACACATGAGTATAATGTGGTGTGAATGCTGTGTAAGCATGCATTATGTCTGGCTTATTGTTATAGATTATTTTAATATAAAGATGTGTAGTATACACCCTTGTACAGAGTGCAGTACTTTAATTTGTTTACCATGGAAATGTATCTAAAAAGTATTTGTAGAAATGTTCAAGATAATCAGAGTATCAATCTCGTACAGCATGCTTAAAATTTATTTGATTTAATGAGTATTGTTAATAAATATTTTTGCTGGAATTTGAATTATATCTTTACTACTTCAGGCGTAGCTAAAAGTATTTGGCTCAAGGCCTCCAAATTAGGGCAAAAATAGTTTTGCAGAAGGTAAAAGAAGTTATCTTCAGAAGATGTCTACTGAATGTCTCTGTTATCCTGACCTCTGCATTTATTTTATATCTTCATTAATCACAGGAGGACATCCCCATCAGTCATAAGTCTTGTTAGATTATTAGAGGACAATCCACTTGTTTCTGTTTTGAAAGTTCAGTCCCTGCTCGCTTCCTGGTCCTGACCTACTCTCCTGCTTCTGATTGGTTTGTTGGACAGGTTACTGTTGTAGTTGTCAAGCTGCCTCTCTGCAGTCCCTTGGCGAGCAACAGTAGTCCTCCTACTTTGGAGATGTGGTGGACTGAGCTCACCGGAGAGTGCTGCTGGTAGCTGCAGTCCAAACTCCATCCCCGCTGGGCCTGATTGGACCCTCTGCTGGGCTTCTGCACTCTTTTTTTAAGAGAAACGCCTTCATATACGGTGTTAATTTATAATTTATTTAAAAACAGCCTCTTTTTGAGCACATACAAAAACCTCAAAACACTTCCACCATTAATAGATTCTAATTCTGTGGGAAACACTGTAACATGATACAATCTGTGGACACGCTGATGAAGACGTCACTCATTCGTGCTACAAGCGGTTACAATTGTTCATATTCCAGTGACTCCAGGAAGAGTTTCACAGTGTGAATGCTGGTTTTGCTCCTGGGATTTTGAACTATGATATAATTTTGGGCCTGCTGGAAGTAAAAAAATACTTTGTCCTTTGATTTGTGAGTGGCGCTTAAGTTTTTCCTCCATCATTTAGATTTCCATGTTTGTGGCCTTGGTAGAGACTCGTGTTTTAATAAATCCTGACTGAACTTAATCTGATGGGAATTGTCTCTGGAATTTTTTTCCCCCATTCATGCTTTCATCTTCACTTCCTGATGCGAACCCTGCAGATGTTGATCTAAGACTTTTTTATGCTGGCGTTTCCTCTGTGCCACGATTCCATTGGGGGGAGAAAAAAGCAGTTGCCCAAGCTGTCACTTCCTGGAATGACCGTTTGACTTATAAGGGGGGTGCCGCTGCATGTATCAGCTGAGGAGGCGAAGCTGCAAGACAAAAATACACCGGGGAGCTGGGCGTCACTGGCTGACCAGAGGGGCTGCTATCAAACCAGAGAGGCCCAGTTCAGTTGGAGTGTCGGAGGATTTTTCTAAGGTTAAGTTGGGAGCTGAAATTTGTCAAACACATGCAATTTAAAGAGTTTGGCCTGCAGGCTTCAAATTGCTCACTGAAATTAGAAGCTTCACCTAACTTTGCTCCAACCCATTGTTCCCTCTGCTTTCATTATTTTGAGATTTGAGATGTGACTGGTTTCAGTGTTTAACCACTATCATTTGGATTTAATGTTTGACTCACAAAACGGCTTGAAGGAAGATTTCTGATTTGCACACCTTTTACTAAAATATTTAATGTCTCCTGTTTTTATAATCTATACATTTAAAACTGCTGCTTCAGCATGGAAGTAGGAATATTGTTGTGTGGTACATCGCACCTTAACTGTCTATATTTTAACCTCCATTTTCTGTTGTATAAAAGTTTGAGAGTTCATCTTCCCAATATTTAAATGCTCGTTTTCAGAGCTCTGTGGTTCTTGAGTTTTGGGTTGCCTTAAAACACTGAGACCCTTGAGCTGAGTCTGGCAGGGCCAGCATACATCGGGTCTAAATCCTTCCATAAGTTGGGGTCTTAAATTTAGTCTAATTGGGTGAATGATCTTTAAGTTAGGATTTATTCCAAAGCCACTGTGCCTGCAGATGCTCTGATGTTCTCTGCTGCTCATTCAAATAACTTGCTGAAAGCTTGTCATTCACTTCCTGTGCAATGTGGACATGTTGTGTGGCATTTAATGTTATAACTACCTGCAAGTTGTGGGCATAATCCAGGCCTAAACCTCGGCAGTGTGCTGTGTTAATCCTGTGAGGATCAGTGGTTTGATTTCAGGGCTCACATTAACCAATTAAAGCCTGGCTTAGGACAGCCAAACATATGGTGCTGAAGCCAAGTTACAGCAGCCTTTGTAAGAGTGGCTGAATCACACTTGACTCACCACTGAGACCTGACTCACCTGTGACGTTCTACTTGTGGACTTCTTGTACACTAGATACATGTTGGAGAGAGGACTGGTAACATTTGTGGTGCACAACACTCTGATCAGCCACCTCCTTAATATTGTGTAGGTGCCATAACGGCTTTTCACAAGTTCCCAGAAGGTCTCCTAAGGTAACAGGCACCAAGACATTAGCAGCAGATCCTTTAAGTCTTCTAAAGCTGGGTGCACATTTAACGACTGTCAGGCTGATTGTGAATGCGATTTGGATGTGATGACTGATCGAGCCCAGTCAATGTTTGCAGTTGGAAACACAAAGTCGCGCCATGTGTGTAACGATTCCAGTCTGAACTCCTAAGAACCAGTCAAAGCAAGTTGATCTGCTTAAGCCTTTTTAAAAACATCGTTAATGTTTGTGACTGAGAATTGTGATCAGTGCTGAAAAAATGCAGAAAGAGATGGATTGCTGAAATATCTGTAAGCAGTACACTGAAGAGCATTCCCTCCTTTTGGATCAGCCTGTAGCATGCACTAACGCTTCCTCTCTGGAGAAGTGTGATTGATCCCTCCAGAGAACACGTGTCCACTGGTCTAGAGTCCAGTGTTGGCGTGCTTTACACCACTGCATCCGACACTTTGCATTGAGCTTGGTGATGGAAGGATGCAGCTGCCATGGAAACCCATTCATGAAGCTCTCTCTGTTCTTGAGCTGATCTGAAGGCCACATGAAGGTTGGAGGTCTGCAGTGACTGACTCTGCAGGAAGTTGGTGACCTCTGTGCAGTATGTTGGTATGCTTGCAATGACAAACTATTCTAACCTCGGTTTGGACAGATTTACACCGATGTGTAATAGACTTTATGTATTATGTCTAAACCTTGAAGCTATCAACAACAAGTGTTTAGAATGACAAACGGGATGCCCGATGGAGAAAGCCATCCCTGCTGATTTTCATTAGCGTTGGCAGTGGGACGCCTGCTTTCTGTGTGCTGGATTACATCACCACCACTGACACCACCATGTAGGGTCAATATCGGTGAGTTATCTTTGACAGAAGTATAACAATACCATCTCTGTGTGTAATGTAGACCCAGCGAGTGTTGTGGTCACCTATTACTGAGGCTGTCCTGGTGGGACCGAGCGGGACAAAAATCAACAGGTACACGCATCCTTGCACTGTTTCGCATCACTTCACGCATTTTCCCCTGATCTCTTCACCCCTCGCCCTTTTCCAAGCTGCACCGCGTTTGTCAGGAACTCGGCCTCATAAATGGGAAGCGATACAGATGTTTTCTGCTTGGCTACACAACTGCATTCACACAATACTCACCCAGTTACTGTGCAGAACTAAACTAAGATGACAGCTCCATTACAGACATTACATTGCTCACAGTCGTGTGACATTCCCCAACAGTGAAAATGAGACGGGGGCCATTTAATCTTAATGGGGTCCAAATCAATGATAGCAGCAGTAAACAAATCAAGTTTTCCTTGTTACATGAATGCACCTCACAGGCTTTACTTTGGCAGGCAGGCCAGATATCAGAGACTCCAGGCATTCCCCTTCTGAAAGTTCAGCTGCTGCAAACTAATTATTTCCATCTCGTGTTTTCCGTACCAGCAGGTTCATCGTGCAGGTTTCTGTCGCGGTGCTCATCGATATCATTCAGCTAGGCTTCTTCCTTTCATAATAAAAGCCCTACACATAGATGCTGCGTGACTGCTGCACTGGTTAAAACAGCTCATAGAACTGACTGGATATTTCAATTAAGATCAAAATAGGGGCTTGAGGAATAAATAATAATAAAAACCTTAAAGAACATCCAGGAAGTTCACAATTGTTTATCATACAGACCATTATTTAACACAACAGTGTGTTCATAACAACGAACATTCTAGTAGTAAATAAAAACTACCGAGTGCGACCTTCACCGACAACGTTACTGCGGAGGTGGAAGTCCAGAAGACATCGTTTCCTTTCGGATATATAAATGTATCTTTAAATCCAATGATATCTCATGAAAGAGGCTTAAAGTGTGCCACTATATCCCCGGTCATCAGATTAGACCATGGTGTGGTTTCTTGGGACGCACTAAAGATTTCCACATCCTTCATCTTTCAAAGCAGCATGGAGGCTTTCCTTCAAGCATGATTTTATGTCCCCTGACACACAGCTCAGAAACATCAATGAAAAATGCTGTGTTTCTGATCATCTTGTCCAAACCTTCATATCTTTTCACCTCACTTATTTAAAGAGAAGTAGATGCAGTTATTTCCTCTGTTACCAGTCATTTTATCCTGTCAGCTCAAAGAACAAGTGTCCTCATGCAACACACAAGCCCGTGTGCCATTTGAATAAATACAGAAAACTGAAAGAGTCCAGCTGCCAAAAGGATTTATCAGCTAATACGCATCAAGTGTCCACCCTGCAAAACATCTCCAACAGCGCCTCGGGAACAGGCGTTCATAAACACACTACAAAGACGCCAGCTCGACTGGGAAGATCCAGATCAGGTTTGCCCTTTTCAAATACAACAGCTGAAATGGCAGCACACTTTAGAGACGTATTAATCCAAAGTCTGCGGAAAAAGATGTTTCTGTTATGGCGGGTAAAATGTCAAAGAAAACTGCTGAGAAAACTGTAAGGTCATTTCAGTTTTTTTATGTCATCATGGACCGGCGCTTTTTATTTCACCCTAGAACGACGACGGTGGTGCTGTCTGAGCTGCAGGGTCAGGAAATGTTTTGGTCAGCTGCTAATTTTTCCCCTCACATAAAAAAACCTTTTTTGAGGAAAAGAAAAATCCGTCCCACAGGTGATGCAGGAAGATGGTGGCTTAACTGGGCGACACATCCCGAAGAGCAAGTTGATTACTTTGTTTTAGGAGTTTTTTTGCCTTTTTAAAAAGGTCCCCCCCCATGATACTTTTACCCTTTTTTATTAGACGCTGTACAGGGGGAAGTAAAAGAAGTGTAGTTCAATTTGCCAAGTATTGTTGTACTTTAATATATTTTGATGGGGGTATGTTTTAGCAGGTATATTATTGCCGAGGTTAGTGTTACAAACCTGCACGTTGGTGTTCTGGGGTTAATAACACAAAGAGCACAGAAAAGCCAGAAGCTTGTGTCAGTTAAGGAAAAGTGAGAAAAGGCGACAATGCATGGTGTTAATAAAGATTACAATTAAAAGATGGCAGTATAATTAAGATCATAGCATAAACAACCCTGATGAAACTGTTTGTTTCCATCCAGCTTCCCACGCAGGTAATTTATAATCCATTCAATACAAATTTGCATGGGAATAATAGAGATGAATGACGGATTGTATTTTTTCCCCGGTTCCAGCTCAGCACTGCTGCACAGCATGGCATTTGAGTGTGACAGGACGCAGATGTGCTCCAAATTATTCCTACTGATTTATCTGCTTGTTTGTTCCATTATTACCCAACACACAGTGAAAACAGACACAAGCACTCCTTCATCAATTTGGAAATTCCTGGTTGACCATCAGACATGACGCTCTAAATCTTTCCGTGACTTGGATAAATCCGTTCCTAGCCTGGAGAAACTGTCAGACCTTTGGCCTTGTTGCTGCAGTGATGTGTAATTAGCACTGACATTGATGAAAGCAGAAGTAACTCATTTTAAACTGTGAGCTATAGGGTTGTCCTGACTTCCTTAATGTTGGATATTTGCTAAATGGAAACCTCCAGGGCTGAATAATAAAGCAAACATCAAAGTGCAGAACTTGCAGTTTCTTCAGTGGCTCCAAAAGAGTCGATCCTCGAAGTCCAACTTTACAGCAGCTGTATTAACAGCCATCTTACCCCTTTGTGACAAATGTATGGGGCGGGAACTGCATTAATGCTTCCAGCTCATTAGAACGGGTCACGGCCGCTTTGAGTGACAGGTGATTGGCCATTAGGCAGTCCAGTCACTGAACCGGACCTTTTTCAATGTGTTTGTGGCTGTTGGGAACATTTTAAGCAATTACTGCACAAATAATTTGCTATGTGGTTCATTTAAAAAAATAAAAAAACAATATAAAAGGTCCCTGGTACTCCAGTACCGGTTCTGTGGGATCCACCCACACAGTCTGTGGATGCTCGCTAGCATTAGCTAATAATGTCTGGCTCTAAATAAATAAGATGTAACAGCCCCGAAGAGCCGAAGCCTGCGTAATATCAGAGTCCTGGATAGACGTTATACACAGACATATAGAAGTCACCACATCCTGAATAGAAAGCTGTAGATGAGTTCTTTAACGCCAAAGAGAGCTGAATTACCAAGGCGCCTTTCAGCGCCATAAAGGCCATATATTTATATATAAAGGCCATTTTAAAATAGGGCAGAATGAGAGTTTACTTGGAGACTGAGTCCATGTTACGCCACTCCTCGACGTGCAGAAGAAAGCAGTACGACGGTCCCTACAGAGGTGTTTTAAAAAAGAATAAAAGAGGAAGGGCTAATTTAAATAATAAATGTGGTGATCTAAGGCAGGGGTGCCCAAACTCCTGACCCGCGGGTCGCTTCAGGCCCTGACCCCATTTCCAGTCCGCGAATTGATGTCAAAATAACATACAATTTAGCCCTTTAAGTTACTTTTTTGACATTTCGCTAGGGAATAACCAGGAAAGGCGAAATGTTAAAAGTAGAGGCAGGGCCACCTGTTATCCCTTAGATCAGGGGTGACCAATCTAACCCTAACCTGTATATTGGGAGGTAGTTCTGCATTTAAAAGTGGCCTTTTAGTGATACTTTCAGCTGCATATAGTTCAGAGATTGTGTAACGGTGCGGACCGTGAAAGAATGAGTCCCCCCTCCACGCAGTAATAATCTTCCATATCTAACTCTGTAAACGATTGAACCTCAACGCGCCGTTCTTACGTGTTTGTTTCTACTCTGAGCACTCAAAGCGCTTATACAGCACGTTTGCATTTACCCCGTTCATACAAGCACATTCACACACATTCATACTCCAACGCTTGCGTCGGAGAGCAACTTGGGGTTAAGTATCTTGCCCAAGGATACACTGGCATGCAGCCTGGAGTAGCCAGGAATCGAACCACCAACCTTCCGATCAGTGGGTGACCTGCTCTACCTCCTGAACTACAGCCACCCACAAACGGGAGGGTGGACATGGGCTGCAACAATGGTAGGTGGTTTGTGCCAAAGGAACATCCACATGGATGGTAGGACCCAAGAGTTCCCAGCAGAACACTGAGCCCTGCCAGCTTCCCTTCTCCCATAGTTCATTCTGGTGCCAGGTGTTCTCCAGGTAAATGACACGCACACACCCGGCCAGCCACATGACGTAAAAGAAAACCTGCTTCTTTAGACCAGGCCACCTCCTTCCACTGCACCGTGGTCTAGTTCTGATGTTCACTGTCGGCACTTTCGGCAGGTGACAGGGTGACCGGTCTGCGGCTGTGCAGCCACATACACAACGAACTGTGATGCACTGTGCACGCTGACAGCTTCCTATCAAAACCAGCATTACAGCAGCTCTTCTGTTGGATCGGACCACACGGGCCAGACTCCACTCCCCGCGTGCAGCAGTGAGCCTTGGCCACCCATGACCCTGTTACTGCTTCACCACTGTTCCTTCCAATTTTGATGAGTACTGACGCCTACAGACCAGAACACCCAACAAGAGCTGCAGTTTGGAGGTGCTCTGACCCAGTTATCGAGCCACCACAATTTAGCCCTCAAACTCACTCATACCCTTACGTTAGCCCATTTTTCCTGCTTCTAACATCAACTAAAATGTTCACTTTCTCCCTGAGGAAGCCCACCCACTGACAGGTGCTGTGATGAAGAGATAATCGCCCATCATTGGTCATTATGTTATGTCTGATCAGTATGTAAATATATAAAAACAACTGCTGCTGGATATTTAAATTATTGAAACAGTAAAATTTGAAAGCTGAAGCTAAGAAGCTTAATAATAAGCAGAGTTAAGGCCAACTAGGATTCAAGGAGACCAAGGATATGCAGAGTCCCTCCCACTGTGAAAAAGGGGGGGGGGGGTTCAGGGTGACCTTCTGACCCTGAACAAGTGGTTCATTTATCACCAGATGGGCAGCAGTGGGCTGTTAATGTGCCTGTTAGCACTAATCTGAGAGCAAAATTAGATAATAAAGCTATACTGGCCCTCATGGATTTCCGATAATATCACGGATCCGTCTTCTGTGTGAGAAGAAAGGGGACGGAAGAGAAGAATCACCACATGGTGCACGTGGAATAAAAGAAAAAGTGGATGAAACAGAAGAAAGAATGGGAAAGAGATGAACAGAAAGAGACAGCGTGTGTGCACGTGCACCTCAGTGTGTGCGCGCGCACGTGCACCTCAGTGTGTGTTCATGTCTTCCTGTTTCTTCCTGTAGATACAAGTGGCAGCTGTCCTCTCAGCAACTACACGTGGCTCGAGGGGATTTTCTATCTGCACCTCTTTAGGACTCCCATACAGCCCTCAGCACCACTTGCTACGTCGATCAATGGCCCCTGATTAATCCATTTGTTGAGCCCGCCATAAATAAAGGTTATTAAGACGCTGGAGTGCATCGATTTCCTGCGGGTGTGCCACAGCAGCAACAGGTCAGATATTGGACATTTAATCTTAAAATCCAGGAAAAGGCCAAACACCGCCATACATCTGCTCTGCTTTTGAAATATAAAGACTGCCTTTTGGATCTCTAAGATACGTGTGGCACACATGTTCAAAAGGAGGGAATGCTGTCAAGACTTTCTACTGTAACTACTGTAACAAACGTTACCTCTCAAATATTATCATCATCTGAGGAGCAAAAGGCAACTATCTTTCCTTCTTTTTTCTTGCACACTCTAAATTATATAACTTACAGAAACACATTCAGCAGAACTTGAAGGGAAATGATCCAAAGTTTGGACCTGCTTGAATGTTAATGATGTTTGGGATGCTCTCAGGCATGTTCACTGTGCCCGAGGCAGCATTTCATTTCTCTCATCAGAACGAGGAAAGATGTGAGACAAAATAAAGTCACAGGTTTAGACTGACAAAGATTAATTCTTTGTTACCTCTGCCCGCACTTTTCAGCTACTGTGCCTGAGTGAGATATCGTCAGCGGTGCCGTGAGAAGTTATTTAGCTTGACTGGTCCAAAAAAGTGACTTGTATTTACTTTCACTGGAGATCCGACTCCTTTGTGCTTTGTGTGTGCGGGAAAAGCTGTCCAATATGGGCCCATTGCAACATTGAAGTTCTCACTGAACAACAGGAGAGGACATTTTTGAGGTTACATCAGAATATCCTGAACAAGCAGGAGCACGGATGGAGCAGAAGCCACGGTCCAAGGCACCAAGGCTTCACTAGCAGGGGGGAAAGAGATGCACCCAGATTTTAATCTTTTCTTCTTGCCCCTGAAGCGTTCATTGCCAAGATTTTAATCAGCAGACCGACTGTATGTCGTCCTGTGATGGAGGATATTTTAACTTTGTCCAGAAAAGACAACTTTATGTGAGGAAATTGAGATCAGGGAAAACATCCCAGAATTTTATAATTCTGTTGGGCGGCACCAGGACACGACCAAAAGGTAATCAACACACACAAACACACACACACACACACACACACACAACGCGCCTGCACAAGCACAAACACGTAGGGTGCATGATGGCAGCTGAAGTGTGAATCGGGGTAAGCTGGAGGAAGAGGCTGAGGAGA